>CAKNYM010045710.1:0-60797 GCA_932195095.1 Andricus curvator | reverse complement strand
AAATTCATCTCTTTCCATATCAATTTTACCTTCCTTAGTTCCAAATGCAAGCGTTTGGTTGCTTGTTAAATTGCTTTGGGTGAACATTTAACTATTTTGCTAAAAATTCAATTCTTGGTTGAAGATATTTCATTTTTTCAAATTTATATCTTTGGTTGAACTGTTAACTTTTTTGGTGAAAATTCATCTTTTTTATTTGAAAATTCAACTATTTTTTGAGAATTTAGGTATTTTTTGAAAATTTAATACTTGAAAGATGTCAATGAAGTTGTGTAAAAATTAATTTTTGATCGACAAAAGTAGATCATTTTGATCTGAAGTTTATGTATAATCAGAATTACATGCAACGGTTTGATATCACGGTTTTTACTGTGTAGGAAAATCAGTCAAAACTAAATTATCATTTAACTGGAAATCAGCCCATATTCAATAATTCATGTGCTAAGGTGATTATTTTGTATTTATTTTAAAAAGTATTACAAAAACACATAATTTAAAAATACACATATTTGAATTATAGAAGGATGTTTACAATAGCAGCGAGTCTGAAGTAAAAACGCTTACGCGTTACATTATTGTCTTCTTTTAAATATTAATATTGTGAGCCAAGTCCTGAACCCCCTTGAAGATCCCAATAATAATGAGGAAAAGGATTACCATTAGGATCATGACCTTGAAACTCTGGATACGGATTGTAGCCCATCATATGATTTTGTATTATCTTTGGTTGATGATCCTGGGAAGCATGTTCTGGAAGTTGAGACTGCTGGCTGAATTGATCCTGATAATCCCAATCATCTTCCCGCATTGCACGTTTTCGATTGGTTCTTTTCTTTTGCTTTCGATATCCACCCGGTGTTATCGATTTATCTATTTCGTGCAAAGCAGGATGAGGTTTCTCTGGTGAAGTGCTAGGTTGAGATTTAGGAGTGTGAAGACCACCAGGATAATACACATCATAAAAATCTGAAGTGACCTTGTCTTTGATGATTTTTTTAAGATCTAGTGGTTGATTATCCTGGAAATGTCCTTGTTGAATAAGTTTACCATGGTCTCTAAGAGGTAGTGTAACCACCCTTCCAGCTTCTTCTAGTTTAGCATGCAGCTTCTGTTTTTCTGTAAAAAGACTGCTGAGATGTGCATCAATACTGGAGAATATAGAGACATATTTGTAAAAACCTGTGACTGCAAGGAATACTTGGAATATTTGTACGTTCTCAGAGTAAAAGGATCAAGGGAAAAGCAGCTGCTAAAAATTCGGTCTGGCGGAAGTGGATTAGTTCGAATTACCATGGATTGCCTTTATATAAAGAATTTCTCTGAGTTACCTGATATCACCTCGGATTACATAGGGTAACTCTGGATTACATAAAGTTATGGTGTATTATTCCGCCTGAACTACAGTCACGCGGATTTTCTACCAAAAAGGATTTCCGTTCAACAAAATTGTTGATTCTGTAACAAAATAGATGACCTTTTACCTATATAGCTAATTTTCAACCAAGGAGCATCATTTGTATGTGACAAGCCATCGTTTGTATGTGTTGACAAGGAACAACAGTCCTAGAATCTTTATCAGATAGTTTACAAAAAAATTGTATAAAGTCATGAAATGGTTATAAAAAAAACCCTTCATATTTTCAAAGACTTGAATTGAATAAGCGCGTGATTCAAAAATGAAGAACTGGAACATGAGTTAGGCAAACACTCCTTGGCATTGGTATAAGTGTATTAGACACTGGATGATAGCGGGAAGCACACACTTTTGCATAGCGCATAATGCATGGTGCACTAGGTTCTCAACCAATCAAAGCCCTCAATTTAAATCGTTGTGATTCTCGCACAGCATGGCGCAGAAAGCGTCGAAAAGTTCGTAGCGTTGAACTTTCATGCATTCTGCAGCCTTTTTGTGCATTCAGCAGCCGCTTGTAGAAGACGATTTTCAATTTTCTTTTTCATAATTAAAGACAGACGAAAAAAAATTATTTCACATAAATCACTTACTTTCATAAATATTAGAATATTTTTTCACGGAAAAACACAGTTTTCACAGTTTTCGCGTCAACACTTCACAGATAAAGGTTTTAAAAACGCTGGTCTACGCCAGTTGATACTAGCCCGCTGACGCCCTGTGCATAGGAAGCAACTATGTGGATGCGTGTACGTTGAAGCGTGTTCTATGGTGCGTTACGTCTTACGCTTATTCGCTATGCAAAAATGTGTTAGCCAAGTGGATCACGCCAAATTACACTGTATTGCACGGATGATACCGGAAAACTAGTTCAAATAACTGAGTGGTCCACCGGATTACCAGAGTTTTTTTCCCATCGGAAGGGATGCATGATGACTGAGAAGGCGTACGGTGTGCCTGAACGAACTTTAAATGCAAGGTCATAGCACATCCAATTTTTTTGTTGGGTTCGATTAAGGGGCTTAAAAATAGTGTGCAAACAAAATTTGCGTCAAATCCCCTGAGCCGTTTTTTAGAAAAATGTTTTTTAAGGGTGAAAAATATAATTTTTCCAAAATGTAATAAATTGACTTTTTTTCTCTGCATTTTATTGATGAATAACGTTATAAAATTAAAAAAAGTGTCTTAAGACATTAAAATGTCAACTTTCTAAAATAAAACTCGCTCGCAAGTTTGAGCGCGCCTAGGGCGCGCACCAGTTGGATCTCGCGCTTCGCGCTCGATTAGGTATTCATCTCGCGCTACGCGTTGGGACACATTTGCCTGACGCTTTAAGCTCGGTTCGTCTAGGTTTTCGCACTCCGTGTGTTCACTATTGCGCGCTTCGCGGGCTAATACTCTCTGAGTCAGCTTCATCGTTATGACCTGCTTTAGGTTCAATTATGTCAGTTTTACATAAAGAGAACAACTAATTTACTTAAGGTTCTATCGACCTTAAGGAACACATTCTCATCAAGACAATCGCGCTTCGTGCTCGATATTTGGTTTAAAAATCACGTAAACCTCGCGCTCCACGCTCGTTTCTGTTCATCGCATAATAGAAACCCAAAAGTTTGAGCGCGGGATTTGGTCGTCGCGCTTCGCAACGACCATATGTTAGGTTAAATGTTCTTCAGATAAAAATGAATACATTTGTATTTGATTTAAAATGAGAAGGATAAGTCATACAATGAGAAAGATTTTTTACAACTATCTAAAAAAAGAAGAAAAAAGTATCTAAGTCGTTTTTGGAACATATATATGATAAATTTCTGAATAATTATTGGAATGATTTGTGATTTTGGGTTCAGGGGGCCTCAAAACGTGGGCATTTGAAAAACAAACCAGGGGGTGGGGGGGTCAAATTTTACACAAATCTAATACCTTCTCTGGATGAGAATGTCAAAACACAAATTTTCGAGTACCATGAGCATTAATGATAGTTCTTTTATTGTTTTAATCGTTAGAAATAGTATTGAGAACATAAGAAAAATTAAATATTTTGAAAACCCACACACGAGATGAAAAATAAATAAAATAAGCAAAGTTTTGATGAGAATGTGCCCACCTATCGGGCAGATTTTTTCACTGTTAATGTTATTTTTTACAAATAAAACAAAAACTACACATCCTATCAAGAAGTGACCAATAACAAATTTGTAGATCTTTTTTGAGTAGCACAATTTTTTTTCAATCATCTTTGATCTTATATTGCCTAGGTTGATCGTAAAATTAAATTTTTCATTATTTTTTGTGCAATAAAAATGTGAATTTTAGATTTTTTGAGAAAATTCAAAAACTCGTTATGATAATCTTGTAGGGCGTGCAAAAAGAAACATTTTTCTTGTCTTGACTTTTTTTTGTATCGTGCGTTGCGTTGTTTAGCTGAAAATGTGAATTTTTGTTTTTTCATTTGGATTTTGAAAATGCTGTAACTCTGAAAATTTTCATTTTATCGAAAAATGACATGAAAATATTTTGTTCGCTTTTTTGAGTGCTATTTATATCCGTCCATAGAATTTTTAAATATAGAAAAAAATTGTGATCGAAAATTTTCAAAATGTACTCACTTTTTGAATTTTCATCCAAAATGGCTGCCTTAAAAAACTCGGTCTTTCTTTTTGGCCCCTGAAACTGTGTGCCAAAGCAAAATCCAATCCGATTAGTCTTTCAAAAGTTATCCGTTATACGAACGGCGACGACAGACAGACAGACACCGACGTAAAAACTATTTTTTCTGACTTAGGGGGCCTCAAAATGTCGACATTTGATGGAATCCACGTAAGTCATTTGTCACATAAAATAAATACCTTCTCATTATAATGAGAATGTAATATAATAAATTCCTAAAATATAATAAAGTCTTTAAAGTACGTCTTACAATATACTAATCATCATACATGCCTGTGTTAACACAACAACAACACACAACAACGCGTGAATGTAAACATTGATGGAGTTTCTTACCTATTGTAAACATATCTAGAACAAGGATCACATTTTTCTTGTACACCGAAGCAATACGAAAATTCAAAAGATCATATTATAAACGGTATACCCCTAAAAGAAAAAGAATGCTTGGTGTGCAATTTGATGAAAGTGATTTCAAAGGAAAAAGCGACAAACATTGAAAAAAAAAATAAATCAGGTGGAAATACTGTAATCGCTTTATATCAGAAACATGGAAAGCCTTTGAAAATTTCTTTGACTGAACAGCAATCAGAAAGCAAAAAACGGAAGGGTGTTTCTGCTGAAGATGTTTCAAAAACTGGATCAAGTTATGGGCTTTCAACGAATAAAGGACATAGTATTACAGCAGCTCTTCGCGTCGCTACGGATAACAGATAATCATTTCAACCATATTTAAAAAGAAAATTATAAACTTTGAATCATTCTCTTCATTTGTATTTCAGTATGAGAGTATAATGTGATTAACACTAAAAGTAACGATACTGCAACTACTGCAGAGACTTTAGTGTTTTGCAATGATGTAAGAGGATTATTTCAGTTTGTTGAAGAAAAAAGGGAAGTTGATGAAATGCATTTGAAATTCGGAATAGATAGTGGCGGAAGTTTTTCAAAATTTTGCCTTTTGATGCAATCTTTGGATGATTCAGAACTTGCAAACGTAGAAGGTCGACAAAAGTATAACGATGGTGTTGTCGCAAATAGGTTTAAGGATTCTGGCGTCAAGAAATCACTACTTCTTGGGATAGTGGCACATACACAAGAGAAATATAAAAACCTTTTATTGATGTGATCACTCTTAAAATTGAAAGATTTACAAGGGACAATAGCAACTGATTTAAAACTTGGCAACGTATTAACGGGCATCACGTCACACGCAATCAGTTTTCCTTGCACATGGTGTACTGCATCAAAGGATGAATTAAACACGTGTGGGGAATACAGAACTGTTGGAAGCTGTTAGGAAATTTTTTTTGCGTGGCAAGGCAGTGGAAGTAAAACATCATCTGCTAAGTATAAAAATTGTACAAATACTCCCATAATTTTCTCAGGAAACGCTAATACAGAAATACTAGAAATAATTCCACCACCAGAACTACATCTGATGCTCGGGGTTGTGAATAAAATGTATAAACACATGCTGACGGAATTCGAAGATGAGAGTCTCCAATGAGCTAGGATGTGCAATGTTACTCGCGAGTTTGTACATGGGAGTCCAGCGTTCGCAGGTAATTCTTGCAGGTAATAATCGCAGGTAATAATCGACTTATTGCGTGGAATATGTAAAATTGGTTGTTTAAAGTATGTAAGGTGCTTCAAGGCTTTTCAATTCGTCATTGGTTCTTGTTTTTCTTCAACATTAGACCCGAAATACGTAGAGTGTATATCTGAGTTTCAGCGAAGTTACTGTGATTCGGGAATTTCAATCACACCTAAAGTTGATGCAGTTTTTTTTCTTGTCCCTGATTTTTGTTGTAAAGTTCAAAAAGGCCTTGGATTTTACAGTGAACAAGCCATGGAATCTGTCCATTCGGATTTCAAAACGACCTGGACTAAATCTAAACTTTCGAGCACACACCATCATTACCCAAGGAACTTAATAAAAGCTGTACAAGAATACAATGCCCGATATGTGTTGAAATAAATTATTTTTGGCACTTTTTGGCTCAAAAATTTTTTGGGCACTATTTTTGAGCCCCTCAATCGAATCCAAGAAAAATTGGATGTGACCTTGCATTTAAAGGTGGTTCAGGCACACCGTGGGCAGATTCCGTCGCGGAGTCATAAAATAGTGTTTAAATTGTCGGATCACCGAGAAATAATTGAAGTATGCCAGAATATTTGACACAATTTCGTGATAATTCATCTTCTAAATATCGGAATGATCGGAATAATTTATCTTCTACTTAAAAACCTTAATTTTCGACAAAATACATGAATCCTCATCCACATAGTTAAATGTTATGGATCCATTTTCAGTTGAGACGATTTAATTTCAAACAAAAAGAGAAGAAGGATTTTCAATAAAATAGTAAATTTTTTAATCAGAGAGATATATTTTCAACCAAAGTAATGAATATATAACCAAAAGAATCAGTTTTTAACAAAGTCGGTTAATCTTCAACCGTAAGAGATGTACTCGTATTTTGACGAAAAATGTAACAATATTTTAACCAAAAAAGACGACTATTCAACAAAACCTTTGAATCCATCTTCACAATAGATTATAAGATTTCGACCAAACAGTTGCATTCTCAATCAAAAGAGATGAAATTTTCATGAGAGAAGAGCTATATTTTAAACAGGAATGGTCACTTTTAACTCAAAAAGCTAAATTTTCAACTAAAGATTTAAATTTCCATCCATGAGAGATAAATTTTTTTAAAAAGGAAATGTAAATTGTACACAAATGTAGCCAACGAAGAATTTACTTTGAAAAGTAAAAGCAGTGTAGTCGTACAGAATGTTTTCACCGTAAAAATAAGCCCCTCGATTTATTACAATTAAACATCCATTCAATAATTGCTAAGAAGCAAAGGCAAGATAGAATTTAATTGCAAAAAAGTCGTTCAGATAAATTCTTTTGGGTTTAAAAATTTTTTTATTAAAAATCAGGTTCTTTTAACTTTATCCATCGGTAATATCATTTTGACTCCTGAAATCATAGAAAAACCATTTTATTCTGAAATCTGATTTTTGGCAACACAGCTATATCAAAGTGACTAAAGTGGCTTTTTCCCTTAGTGAAGTAACTATATTCTTAACATTAATTGTAAAGTCTAAAGATGTGGCGACATAATTTTTCAGATAACCTTAACATGATTCACGTGACATCATATCAAGCTGATATGTTCTTGGCATCGAGCATATTTGAACAAAATTTTCAGTGATCTCATTGATACGTAATTACGATAAATTTAGCTGCGAAAATACGGAAAAAAAGATGAATGTCTTGCAGAATTTTTTGGTTAAATTATGAGGAAAGATTCGTTGTGAAGTGCAACATGTAACCACAAAAATCTTCTTGACAAATAGTTTTAATGTTCACAAATCTGTAAAGCATTTATTATTTCTTAAGAATTTCCTATTTTCAATCCTATCACAGAAAAAACTTTTTTGCTTTCCCTGCAAAATTTCACTTTTCGAGTTTACCTAGTTGTCGATCTCAGTAAATCACCCATTTAGGAAGACTATGCTCGAGTAGGTCAGAGCAAATTTTTTAATGTTTTATACAATTTTTAGTAAATATTGGAAATAGTAATTTAGTCCATGAGAAAACTTGTCTATGCATTGAGCTATTTATGTTCAAAAACTTCAAAAAAATCCATTATTCAATTTGCAATTAATATTTTGAGGAAGCAATCTCGAGGTAAAAGAATTAGAAACAAGAGCATATTCATTTCTGCATAATTGAAAAACATCACATATTGACTGACAAGTACAACCATGTAAACCATATAAGGTTTCATTAAGCATATTTTCTCCAAAAATATGATATCTGTCAATTACTTTAATTCTACGACGTATCAAAATAAATTCTATTCGATATAAGTAATCTCACCAGAATCCGAAAAGAAAGTTGCTTTTGATTTTAATTTGTAATCCAATTAGAATTAAGCAAAAAATAATTCTAATCATCAATGATAATGAATTTAAAATTGATGAAATGGATTACCTATCCATCAATCACGTGATGCAAATTTTGAAAAATTTTAACCCCCTCCCCTTCTCGCTTTGTAAAGCTTTCTCAAAATACATTATAATTTTTAAACAACATTCAGTATTGATTTAATTCTAATTGAAAATCGTGACATGACACATCATATTTACAAATTAAGAAATAACAAATTTGTTTACATTTGTATATATTTCAAAATCAAAACTTTTAATGAAAGAAAGTGTAAAAATCAGAATCTCAACAAAAAAAGATTTTAATTTTCAACAAAAAACAGTGAAATTCCATACAAAAGATGGAATTTTAACACAATAGATGAATTTTTAACTGAAATGGTGAACCGTCAACCAAAAAAGACGAATAGTGAAAATTGCAACTACAGAAAATAAATTTTCAACTGAAAATATGAATGATCAAACTAACATTATGAATTTCCAAAAAAAAAAAAAACAATGTTCATCAGAATAGTTAAATTTTTAACCAAAAAAAAAGCATTTTGAAACCAAAAAGACGATGTTTGTACCCGAGAATGCAAGTTTTCAGCAGGAAAAGGAAAACATAAGTTATTTGAATCAAAACAGATCAACTATAAACCAAATAGTTGAATTTCCAAACAAAAAGATAAATTTTTAACTAAAATGATGAATCTTTTACAAAGTTTTAAACTTTTAAACAAGTACCTGCATTTTTAACCAAAATAGGCAAGTTTTTGAAAAACTCATTGAATTTTCAAAATCCTACGAAGGCCCTTCATTCTTGTTAATGCATTTTTTGAAATACATCAAAATATAATAAAATACCGTGAAATTACATGAAATCTAATGATATACTTGAAATCCCTTGAAATATTTGAATTCCTATGAAATATTTCAAATTGAAAACCACATTCCATTTTTGAAATTCTGTAAAATCCCCTGAAATATATTTTCAAATTTTCTGAAATGTTTCAATCTTTTGATATCCCATAACTATCTTTTGACATTTTCTGAATTTGTTGACATTATCGATAATACCCTAAAAACTTTTTAAATCCTATGAAATCCTATAACATCATGGTTAAGTATGGGAAACTCTTTGCAATCCCTGGCAAGAAGGCTTGCAATAAGAAAAATAATAATTGTATTGACGAGCCGTTAAAAAATTAAGACACGCTATTTTGAAAAGCTTTTCTACCCCTACCCTTCTTCGTCAAAGATCACTACACATAGCTGAAACATCCCGGGGTATCGCCCAAAATATGAACACCGCCCCATCCCCGTGTTGAGTCAAAAAAAAATGTATTACATTTTCATCCAAAAAATATTAATTTTCTATACCAAAAGATAAGAATTTTCAACGAAAAGATAATTTTTCAACCAAAGAGTTGAACTTTCCAGCAAAAGAGACAAATTTTCACAAATGAGACAAATGCATGCATTTTCAACTATAAAATATCACCATTTAACCAATAACGGAATAGCTAAATTTTCAACAAAATGATGAAGAATTATATGAAATAATTATATATATATATATATATATATATATATATATATTGAAGGCCAACGCATCATTGAGATAACTATTTGTATGGCAAATAATATATTTTCGGCAATTACGTTTGGAAGAAGAATTTTGCTTAATTCCAGGAAGTTATTAGGCTCATTTTATCCAATAATATTCCAGTAATTGAGTAAATTCCATCCACTAAAAAATAGAACTTTTCACCAAAAAGTTGGATTTTCTTATTAAATTCTAGTAATTGATTAAAAAACCGTCTTTTTGACGGGGTTCCACTGCTTTCAATCTAAAATTAACATTTTCTTTGATTAAAATATCTACATTCAAAAAAATGGTATAGGCTCTAACAAAATTTCTTATCTTATATAAGGTAAAGGTCCCAGTAATCGTCACCATAAGAGATTTCATTGACTTCAAATATTTAGAAAATTGTTTTGGAAGGATTAGTTAAAAAATTATTGGTACTGATTGAAGCATTAAACATCCTAGAATATTATAAAAATTGGTTTTACATTATATTTAATATTACTTCTTATTGATAAACAATTAAAAGTCAAAAACCACCGATGTCCCAGTTATCGCCATTTCCAAATCTGTCATGTACTAGTAATCGCGAGTCGTTGTCCCAGTCTTCGCGACTTTTTAAAAGCTTAAGCAAAAAAACGTCTTTCCTAACCTAAATGTTAAGCTATTTTCCACGTTACGTCATTCATCGCCGCCGGCAACACAAATCAATTTTTTTACCCATGTGCACTATTTGTACAAAAAAACTAATTTGGTTTCTACAACAAGCACTGTTCACACTTACTTAAAAATATTTTCGGAATGTATTTTAATGCGGAAAAAACGTACCTCTGGCGTTTATACTTCAAAACTGACGATTACTGGGACCGCCACGATTACTGGGACGTTTACCTTAACGAATACAAATATTTATTAATTCTTTCAATGAAAATTAAAATATTCCATTTTTATTGAAAATGTATCCACCTCCTCTGAAAATTCAACTACTTTGTTGAAAGTTTGTCTTTTTTGCAGAAAATAAATCTTCCCAGTTGAAAATTATTGAATTCTTTTCTTGAAAATTTAATATTTTCGATAAAGATTTACCATTTGAATAATCCATCTCTTTAATTTAAAATTTAACTATTTTGTTCAGAATTTGTTTTTCTAAATATTATTTGATTTTTTTATTAAAATTTAACTATTTCATTTGTGGTTGAATACGTAGCTTTTCAAGTTGAAAATTGAACGAATTTGATGAAAATTTGTGTATTTTGTTAAAAATTCGTCTTTTTCGAAAGACCTTGTATTTTTATTTTTTGTTTCTTACAGTTGTTTCAACCTGACGATTAATATCAGTGCAGAATTTTATTATTTGGTTGCAAATTCAACAATTTTCATCGAAAAGTCATACTTTTTATTTGAAATATCTACTATTACATTATTTGTTGAGAATTCATATTTTTTGGTAGAAAATTCATCTTTTTGGTTAAAAATGCCTTTTTTGGTTCAAAAATAATTTTTTAAACTAAAACGTAACTATTTCATTTTTGGCTGAAAATTGATATTTTTAAAATTGAAACTTCAATTACTTGGGTAAAACTTGAACCACTTTGTTAAAAATTTGTTTGTTTGAGGGTTAATCTCTTTGATTGAAAATTTGGATATTTTGCTGAAAATTCTTTTTTTCATTTAAAATTTATTCTTTAACCTACCAATATAACTTTCCCATTTTTTTTTTTGCTGAAATTTAATCTTTTTAAGCCAAAAATTGGTCTTTTATTGATAGGAAACTAATCCTGTTGGTGGAAATTTTCTCTCTTTTGATTAAAACTGCAATTCGTTGGTTAAAAATGAACTTTTTTGTTAAAAATTTGTATTTTTGGGTTGAAAATGCTGTCTTTCGGCTTGTATGTTCAACAATTTCTTCGACATTTTTTCCTGTGCTGGCTGAAAAATCTGTATTTGTTGAAAATTCGTCTCTTTGATAGAAAATTAATAATTTCGGGTTGAAAATTCAACAGTTTCATTGAAATTTTTTTTTTTTTTATTGTTAAAAGTTGACCTACTTTATTAAACATTAATTTTTTGGTTGCAGAATTGCAGATTAATTATTTTAGTTGAAAATTCATCTCTGGTTCAAAATTCAGCTATTTAGTTGACATTTTTTTCACTGAAAATTAATCCTTTTTAGTCGAAAATTAAATGATTTGTTTTCAAATTGGTTTATTTTGTTGAAAATTTGTCTTTTTTGGTAGAAAATTAATTTTCTTTGTTGCAAATTCGTCGTTTTGGTTCAGAATTCATTTTTGTAGGTTAAAAGTTGAACTATTTGGTTACGAATTGAACTATTTTGTTGATTTTTTTTTAATTCAACTCTTTGGTTGAAAATTTAGCTATTTTGTTAAAAATTTGGTTTTTGTTGTTGTTGAAATACCTACTATTTAATTTTTCGTTGAGAATTCGTTTGTTTGTCAAAAATTCCAATTTTCGTGTTGAAAATTCAACTATTTTTGGTTAAAGTTTAATATTTTTTGTTTCAAAATAAGACTATCTGGTTGGAAATTCATTCTTGTAATTTCAAGTATTTGCTTCACCTTGATAAAATGAACAATTTCCAAAAAAAAAAAAAAAAACGTTTTTTCTTCTATAAAATCAAATTTTTGGGGACGTATGAGAAATTTCGCATATGGCACTTTTTTAGTCCCACTAGACCTACAATTTCTACTATGTTTCGTGGGACGTATTTTTTTACAGAAAATAAATTTGGGTTCTAAATTCAAAAATTTGACTTAAAATTGGTAAAATGTTATTGAATTGATAGATTTGCATGAAAGAAGGAAAGGAGGGGATTTTCTAGTCTCATAATACGAATTTTGGTTCCAAATTCAAGAATATAAAATACCGACCTAAGTTTTGGAAATTCTATTTCATTGGTAAATTTCCATGAAAGTCAGTAAGATGTGGGGTTTTGAGTAACAGAATACGAATTTAAGGTTAGAATTGAAAAAGTTGAAACAAACTTTGAAAATTTCATTTAATTGGTAAATTTTCATCAAAGACTGTAAGAGAACGTTTTTTGAGTCACAAAAGAGGAATTTGCGGCCCAAAATTCAAAAAGCTGACATCAATGTTGAAAATTTTATTAATCTGGCATATTTCTGTGGAAGTCAATACGAGGGTTTTTTTTTGGGGTTAGCATTCGTATTTTGAAACTCGAAAAACTCCTTTGTTTTAGAATTCATGAAAATCTGCCAAATTAATATCATTTTCAAAATTTTAGGTTGACATTCTGTGTTATATGACTTGATAAACCCCCTCGTAATCGACTTTCATGAATATCTACCAGTTTAAACATATTTCATAGATTTAAGTCCACTTTTGGAATTTTTGCCCCAAATTTGTATTCTTACTGACTTGCATAGAAACTCACTAATTTAATAAATATTTCAAAATTTAGGTTTCCTTTTAAAGTTTTTAGATTTTAACCTCAAGTTTGTGTTATGTGACTTCAAAATACACCCTGTATTGACTTTCATAAAATTTCACTAATTTTTAAAATTTAAGTCGCTTTTTTAACCAACCAATTTTCTAAATTTTAGCTCACACATTCGAATTTCTTAATTTTGATTCCTAATTTATATGCTAATACTCGAAAAACCCCCTTGTTATGACTTTCATGAAAAGTAACCAATTTTATCAAATCTTCAAAATTGTATTGAACTTTTGGAATTTTTTAATTTTGACCCCGAAAGTTTTAATTTTTACCCCGCATTCGTGTTCTGTGCCCCGAAAACCCCCCTCGTACTGAGTTTCACGGAAATCTACTAATTTAATAAGTTTCAAAATTGAAGTCAAATTTTGGAATTTTTTAATTCTGTTTTTAATAATATTGAAAGAAAATTTTTTTTTTTTTTAATTCAAGCTCTTGCCTTCTTAACCAAATTGTCTCTTTACGGCCTAATATCTAATATCGTAACTGCTAATTATTTTAATTTTACTCCGTATCTAAATAAATTCAAATTATTATGAATAAATGCAATCCGTCAATATTATACATTGTCTTTAAATAAATTTTAATTTTTAACATAAAAAACTGTTATATGCTTTAACGAAATTTATTATCTTATATGACGAGTACACATATTTATTAATTTTTAAATTGAAAATTCAACTGTTCCATTTTTTTATTCACCTACTTTAACTGACAATTCAAATATTTTGTTGAAAAATTCATCTCTTTGGGCAAATTAAAATATTTTGTGGAGAATTCGTTTTTTTTTAAGCAATTTAATTTTTTTAAATGTAAATTCAACTATTCCATACTCGGTAGAATACGTAGCTTTTAAAGTTCAAAATTTAACGATATCATCATTTAAGTCGAAAATTCATCTCTTTTTATATCAATTTTAGCTTTTTTGGTTTCAAATGCAAGCGTTTGGTTGCTTGCTAAAATTCTTTGGTTGAACATTTAACTATTTTGCTAACAATTCGATTCTTTGGTTGAAGATATTTCATTTTATCAAATTCATATCTTTGCTGGAACTTCTAAACGTTTTAGTGGATACTCACTTTTTTTGGTTGAGAATTACTTTTTTTACATGAGAATTTAGCTATTACATTTTCGGTTATAGATTTACCTTTTTTGTTGAAATTTTAATTACATAGTTGAAAATTCATCAGTTTTAGTTGAAAATTCAACTATTTGTTGACAATTCAGGTATTTTTTGAAAATTTAATACTTGACAGATGTCAATGAAGTTGTGTAAAAATTGATTTTTGATCGACAAAAGTAGATCATTTTGATCTGAAGTTTATGTATAATCAGAATGACATGCAACGGTTTGATATCCCGGTGTTTACTGTGCAGGAAAATCAGTCAAAACTTAATAATCATTTAACTGGAAATCAGCCCGTATTGAATAATTTATGTGCGGAGGGGATTATTTTGTCAATAGAAAAGACTGATCTTTTAGTCAAAATATGTTAAATACATCATGATGAAATTCGTATTCAAGTAATTATAGATTCACCTGCAGTTAGGTTACAAGAAGATTCAAAAAAGTACAACATGCATTTTGTATTGCTCTTTTATAATGAACAGAGTTCACAGGAAAGAAAATACCACAGATACAATGATTCCAGTGAGTAATGTATTTATTTTAAAAAGTATTACAACAATACATAATTTGAAAATACACATATTTGAATTATAGAAGGATGTTAACAATAGCAGCGAGTCTGACGTAAAAACGCTTCCGCGTTACATTATTGTCTTCTTTTAAATAATAATATTGTCAGCCAAGGCCTGAACCCCCGTGAAGATCCCAATAATAATAAGGAATAGGATTACCATTAGGATCATGACCTTGAAACTCTGGATACGGATTGTAGCCACTCATATGATTTTGTATTATCTTTGGTTGATGATCCTGGGAAGCATGTTCTGGAAGTTGAGACTGCTGGCTGGAATTTATCATGATAATCCCAAACATCTCGCTTCTCCTTCTTTTCGATTGCCTCTTTTCTTTTGCCTACGATATTCACCTGGTGTTATCGATTTATCCATTTCGTGCAAAGCAGGAGGTGGTTTCTCTGATGAATTATTCGGTTTAGATTTAGGACTAGGAAGACCACCAGGATAATACATATCCTACAAATCTAAAGTATCCTTGTCTTAGATCATTTTTTTTAAATCTAGAGGTTGATTAACATGGAAAGGTCCTTGTGGAATAAGTTTACCATGGTCTCTAAGAGGTAGTGCAACAACTCTTCTAGCTTCTTCTAGTTTAGCATGCAGCTTCTGTTTCTCTGTGAAAAGACTGCTGATATATACAACAATGCTGGAGAATATACAGACATATTTGTAAATACCTATGACTGCAAGGAATACTTGGAATATTTATACGTTCTTAGAGTAAAGGGCTCAAGGGAAAAGCAGGTCCTGAAAATTCGGTCGGGCGGAAGTGGATTAGTTCGAATTACCATGGTTTGCCTTTATATAAAGAATTTCTCTAAGTTACCTAATATTGCCTCGGATTATATAGGGTAACTCTGGTTCACATAAAGGTATAGTGGATTACTCCGCCTAAACTACAGTCACGCGGATTTTCAACCAGAAAGGATTTTCGTTCAACAAAAATGTTGACTCAATAACAAAATAGATGACCTTTTATCTATATAGCTAATTTTCAAGCAAGAAGGCTTATTTTACAGCGAAATACACGGAAAGAAAAGTCTTGGAAAATTTTTAAGATTACTGCTGGACTTTTGGACAGGCCATCATTTTGATGTGTTGACAAGGAACAGCAGCCCTAGAATCTTTATCAGATAGTTTACAAAAAAATTGTATACAGTCATGGAATGGTTATAAAAAAGCTCTTCATATTTTCAAAGACTTGAATTGAATAAGTGCGTGATTCGGAAGTGAAGAACTCGAACATGAGACAGGGAAACAATAATTTGCATTGGTATAAGTGTAGTAGACACTAGATAATAGCGGTAAGCACACACTTTTGCATAGCGCATACTGCATACTGCATACTGCATGGCGCCATCGGAAGAGATGCATGATGACTGAAAAAGCAGATTCCATCGCGAAGTCATAAAATAGTGTTTAAATTGTCGGATCCCCAATAAATACTTGAAGTATGCCAGAATATTTGACACAATTTTGTATGAATTCATCTTCTAAATATCGTAATAATCGTAATAATTCATCTTGTACTTAAAAACCTTAATTTTCGACAAAATACAGAATTTTAAACAAAATAGGCAATTTTTCAATCAGAGAGAGAGATATATTTTCCACTGAAGTAATGAATCTATAATCAAAAAAATCATTTTCTAACAAAGTAGTTTAATCTTCAACCGTAAGGGATGTACTTCGAACAAAAAAGACGACTATCGAGCAAAACCTTTGAATCCATCTTCACAACAGATTATAATTTTTTGACCATGCAGTTGCATTTTCAATCAGAAGAGATGAAATTTTCATCAGAAAAGAGCTGAATTTTAAACAGGAATGTTCATTTTTGACTCAAAAAGCTGAATTTTCAACTAAAGAGTTAAATTTCCAACCATGAGAGAATAATTTTTCGAAAAAGAAAACCACCAAAATAATTGACTTTTGATCTCAAAAAGAAGAATTTTCAGTGAAAAATGTAATTTTTGACCAAATAATTGCATTCTTAACCAAAAAAGATGAATTTTTTTACCGAAATAGAACAATTTTCTACCAAAAAGTTTAGTTTTTAAACTAAAAAGTTGATTTTTTAACGAAAAAAGTGATTATTATACAAAAAGAGGATATTTTTTAACAAAAAAAAAAAAAGAATTCAACCAAGCATTTGCGTTGAGGACTAAATAGTTACTTATTAAGCAAAAGAGATGAATTTTCAAAAGAACAGTTTAATTTTTAACCAGGTAGTTGAATTTTGAATCAAATGGTCCAAATTTCGAACAAAGAAGATTAAACTGAAACCAAAACCAGTTGCATTTTCCACAACAGAGTTGTATTTTTGAGCAAAAAAATATGACTTTTCATAAAAATAGTTGAATTTTAAATAAAATAACTAAAAAATTTAATTTCCTTTTTGTTTTAGTTAAATTTTAAATTGAGATGAATTAGGATAGCTTTTATGATAAACATCACGTCTTTAAAAAAACAATATCCTATAATTATAAGAATTGCAAATATATTCGCAAAAATTTCCTGTAACGAATAAAACATTATTTATTACGAATGGAGTGTAAAACTTACGAAAAATAATTATTCTAACAGTTTGTGAATTTTTTCTTGCTCACTTTGCATAAAATTGTTCATGATAAAATAGATTTCTGTTCGATCTTAATTTTAAAATATTCTAACAGTTTTTGTAGCTTAATTTTTTCTTACTGACGCATATGACCAATTTAAAAAAAAAGTGGTAGGATTCTGATTAATCATGGCTTTTTTCGGGAAAAAATTTTCTGCAAATCTACAGTTTCCAATTTATACAATGAGCGAATAATTTTTCAATACAGTTATTTGTTTAAAACCTTTTTTATTGGAAAAAATTGTTTTAATGAATGTAGGCAACGCAGAATTCATTCTGAAAAGTAAAACCGTTGTAGTCGTACAGAATGTTTTCCCCGTAAAAATAAGCCGCTCGATTTATTATTTTTTAAACCTTCATTCAATAACTGCTAGGAAGCAAAGGCAAGATAGAATTTAATTGCAAAAAAGCTGTCCAGATAAATTTTTTTGGATTTTGAAATTTTTCATTAAAAATCAGGTTTTTTTAACTTTATCCATCGGTAATATCATTTTGACTCCTGAAATCATAGAAAACCCATTTTCTTCGGAAATATCATTTTTGGCAGCACAGCTATATGAAAGTGACTAAAGTGGCTTTTTCCATTAAAGAAGTGATTATATTCTTAATATTAATTGTAAAGTCTAAAGATGTGGCAAAAGACTTTTTTCCGATAACCTTCACATGATTCACATGACATCATATGAAGCTGATATTTTCTTGGCATAGAGCTTATTTGAACAAAATTTTCAGTGATCTCACTGATACGTAACTATGATAAATTTAGCCTATTTTCAATCCTATCACAAAAAACATTTTTTGCTTTCTCTATAAAATTTCACTTTTCAAATTTACCTAGTTGTCGATCTCATTACATCACCATTGAGGGAAAACTATGCTCCAGTAGGTCACAGCAAATTTCTAAATGTTTTATAAAATTTATAGTAAATATTGGAAATAGTAATTTACGCCATAAGAAAACTTGTCGATGTATTGAGCTATTTATTTTCAAAAACTTCAAAAAAATCCATTATTCAATTTGCAATTAATATTTTGAGGAAACAATCTCGAGGTAAAAGAATTAGAAACAAGAGCACATTCATTTCTCCATAGTTGAGAAATATCACATATTGACTGACAAGTACAAGTAGCCATGAATCGTTAACAAGAAGGTTTATTTTTGACAAAGCAGTTTAAGTTTCAAACGAGTAGTTAAATTTTCAACCTGAAAGATACAATTTCGATTAAAATAATAAATGTTAAACCAAAAAGGACCAATTTTCAACAAAATAGTTGAATTTTCAAAAAAAAAAAAAAATTAAAATAATGAATCTGATATTTTGACAAAAAATGTTAGGCTTGGTATTTAGACCAAAAGAAGATGTTAACTTTTAATAAAAAAGGTAGAGTTGAATAAAAAAGACGAAATTTCAAAAAAATAGTTATATTTTGAGGCAAAAAGACTAATTTCTAACAAGACAGTTGAATTTTCAACCAAAGAATCATTCAGGAATGTTCCCAAACTTTATAGGTCCTATAATATCGTTCCATATCTTCCATATCATTTCTTTTTGCCAAGAAAATTGGTTTTCCACTATTGAATTAGAAAATAGGTCGACTAATCAAATTATTAATATTTTACGAAAACAGCCCAATTTTGAACAAAATAATTTTAATCTTCAACCAAAAAAATAAGTGTTTAATAAGGTAGTTTAAATTTTAACTATGTAGTTTTTCAAGCTGAAAAGAATAATTATTAATGAAAAATGCAATAGTAGACTTTTCAATAAAAAATAATTAAATTTCTATTAATTCAGTTCGCATATGAATTTCACGTACATGTATGTACAGCGATTTCGAAAATAGATAAGAATATATGTATACTCAATATCTTTTTATTCATTTTTCTTAAAATTGTTTTCAATCTTCCAAGATCATGTTGCGAAACCTAGGTTTTAAAGTTCCATAAATGCGTTATAGTTTCGAAATAAACGCGTCACTAAAATAACTATTTGACTCAAATACTACATTTTAGACAATGTATACGTGTGAAGATATGAAAGATGACAATATCATGTATCTGAAATATTATTCGATTGTAATTGGAAAACTAATTTTTAACAATTATAAGGTTTCGTCCAACATATTTTCTCCAAAAATATGATATTTGTCAATTACTTTAATTTTACGACGTATCAAAATGAATTCGATTCAATATATGTCATCTCACCAGAATCCGATAAAAAAGTTGGAATATCTGAATCTTAAAAAAGAAATTATTATTGTCAAATGAATTTTAATACTTTTAACTGTTGCTTTTGATTTAAATTTGTAATACTGGTAGAGAGTGGGGCTACTTCGATCACTTTTTTTTTAAACAGGATTTATTCAAAGAATGTGGACTAATGTTTATGCTCTTTATGAATAATATTAACATTTACTCCAACGTCTCTTTTGATCCAAGGAGCCTCACCAGTGGGGCTAAATAATAAATTATAAATAAATCGAATTAAAGTAGCAAACTAGATCGCAAATTCATAACTATATAATTGAGAATCACTTGAATTATACAATATATATGAAGAAATCGAATAGTGGAAAATTGAAGAAAAACAAACAAGAATTCACTAATTGCATAATGAAATGAAATCAAAATAACAAATTACGTTGAAATTTTATTTGAACTACATGGAGAAATAATTGAATAACCCATCAGATTAACAACTTGAAGAATAAATTAAAACTGAACAAATCAAAATTAACAAATTCGACATCCAATTAGAATAAAGCAAAAAGTAATTCAAATCAATGATAATAAATTAAAAATTGATTTAGTAGATGACCTATCCATAAATCACGTGACGCAACTTTCGACAAACTTTAACCCCCTTTCCTCCTCCCTATGTAAAGTTTTCTTAAAATACATTTTAATTGATAAACGACATTCAGTATTGATTTAAAGCTAATTGAAAATTGAAACATGACAGATCATATTTACGAATTAAGAAATAACAAATTTGTTGACATTTGTATATATTTCAAAATCAAAACTTTCAATGAAAAAAAGTGTAAGAATTAGAATCTCAACAAAAAAAGATTTTAATTTTTAACAAACTAGCTGTGAATTTGATCTCGAGTGTTTCCACTTTGTTTGTATTTATAATTATATGGGGCTCATTTCACGAGCACTTTGCTTCTCTCCCTATTCCTTTGCCAGCTTTATGATTTTTTTTTTAAATTGTCAGAATTATTCTATTTGAAAATTTATGATAAAAAAATCTTTTCTATTCCTGCGTCGTCAACTTTGAATTACGTCAATGAAAAAAGTTTCTCGGATTGAAACAGATGATTCAAATATTATAAATGAGTATAACTTCCTTAATCTTCAATGAAGTGTATTAATATTATAGATCAATCGATTTTCCTCGAATCAAGGAATCTTTTCCGTGCTTGCATCAATTGTAAATTATGTTAGTGAAAAAGTTTTACTCTAAAAAACCGTGTTTTCAAATATTATGCATAACCATAGCTTCCTTACTCTTCAATAAAATGTAACAATGCTATAGATCAATCGATTCGTCTTGAATCAACACAACTTTACTATTCTCGCATCAACTTTGAATTATGAGAATTAGAACATTTTTAGTATAAAAATCGATTTTAAAAATATATAAATTACCATAACTTCCCTACTCTTTAATAAAATTGATTAATATCGTAGGTCAATCGATTCGTCTCGAACCGAGGATTCTTTTATATTCTTGCATCAACTTTGAATTATATTGAAGAAAAAAGTTTTACTATAAAAAACCGTATTTTTAAATATTATGCATTACCATAGCTTCCTTACTCTTTAATAAAATGTATCAATATTATAAGTCAATCGATTCGCCTCGAATCAACACATATTTTCTGTTCTTGCATCAACTTTTAATTATGTTAAGGAAAAAAGTTTTACTATAAAAAACCGATTTTCAAAATATATAAATTACCATAACTTCCCTACGCTTTAGTAAAATATATTAATATTATAGGTCCATCGATTCGTCTCGAAGCAAGTAATCTTTTATATTCTTGCATCAACTTTCAATTATATTGAAGAAAAAAGTTTCACTATAAAAAACCGTATTTTCAAATATTATGCATTAACATAGCTTCCTTAATCTTTAGTAAAATTTATTAATATTATAGGTCAATCGATTCGTCTCGATCCATGGAATCTTTTATATTTTTGCAACAACTTGGAATTATTTCAATGAAAAAAGTTTCACTATAAAAAACCGTTTTTTCAAATATTATTAAGTGCTCAGAACAAATGCAACAAATATTTTTAGAAATCCTTCGGTCAGTTTCAAGATATGAGTCGGGAAAATAAGCCCTCCAAATTTCATCAAGTTGTCTGCGACCGTTTTCATGTTATCGTGTTCACAAAAAAGCGTGACATCCGCACATCCCAACACACATCCACACACACACACATCCGGACAATTGCTTAGCACATTGTATTAGACATTTTTAAATTGGGGAAGGTTCACTTAAATGAATTTAAATTTTTTGGAAAATTTTACCATTACAAAGCTTTCTCTATGAGGAAGCAAAAACAGTGAAATTCCATAAAAAAGACAAAATTTTAATAAAATAGATGAATTTTCAACTGTAATGGTTAACTTCCCGCGTGAAAAAGTTTGCATGGCTCAAGCATGGCTCAAGCATGGCAAAAAACTTGGAAATATGTGGCTAAAGCATGGGTCACGGCTGAATGGTAAATGGCTAAAGCGTTGCTCGTGTCCGTCTCCCATGCTTAGGCAACACTAAACACAAATGAATATTCTTAAGAATATGAAACTGTTAGAGAACATCAGCCCGCGTTGAAAATTAAAATCTTAACTTTGCCAATAGCCGCCACATCTCTAAATGGTAAGTTCACTTCCCGGGTACACCAGAACGTGCACCAGGTCGTTCAAGGCGTCATCTACGAGAACTCTTAAAACATTTGAATTGTGCTAACAGCCAAAACAACTCCAAATGGTGATTCGATGCTTCGGGTACCCCGCGTCGTACACCAGGTTGTTCAAGACGTCATCTACAAGAGCTTTTTTAAAATTCAAATTGCGCCAACAGCCAAAATAACTGCCAATGTTGAGTCGACGATCCAGGTGCACCGGATCGCGCACCAGGTAGTTTAGCACCTATTCTACGAGAACTTCTTCAAAATTTAAATTGTTCCAATAGCTAAAATAACTACCAATGATGAGTCGACGATTTGAGTGCACCGGATCGTGCACCAGGTAGTTTAGCACGTATTCTACGAGAACTTTTTTTAAATTTATATTGTCCCAATAGCCAAAATAACTATCAATTATGAGTCGACGATCCAAGTGCACCGGATCGCGCACCAGGTAGTTTAGCACGTATTCTACGAGAACTTTTTTTATATTTATATTGTCCCAACAGCCAAAATAACTATCAATTATGAGTCGACGATGCAAGTGCACCGAATCGCGCACCAGGTAGTTTAGCACGTATTTTACGAGAACTTTTTCAAAATTTAAATCGTTCGAACAGACAAAATAACTACTAATGGTGAGTCGACGATCCAAGTGCAGCGGATCGCGCACCTGGTAGTTCAGCACATATTCTACGAGAACTTTTTTCAAATTTAAATTGTTCCAACAGCCAAAATTATTACCAATGGTCAGTCGACGATCCCGGTGCACCGGATCGCGCACCAGGTAGTTATTTTGACTGTTGCCATAATTTGAATTTTAAAAAAGTTCTTTTATAATACGTGCTGAAGTACCTGGTGTGCGACCTAGTGCATCCGGATCATCGCGTGACCATTGGCAGTTATTTGGGCTGTTGGCATAATTTGAATTTGAAAAAAACTCTTGTAGAATACGCGCCAAAGTACCTAGTACGCGAGCTAGTACACTTGGATCGTCGACACATCATTGGTAGTTATTTTGGCTGTTGGAAAAATATAAATTTTAGAAAAGTTCTCGTAGAATACGTGCTAAACTACCTGGCGCACGATCCGGTGCACTCAAATCGTCGACTCACCATTGGTTGTTATTTTGGCATTTGGAACAATTTAAATTTTGAAAAAGTTCTCGTAGAATACGTGCTGAACTACCTGGTGCGCGATCCGGTGCACTTGGATCGTCGACTCACCATTGGTAGTCATTTTGGCTGTTGGAACAATTTAAATTTTGAAAAAGTTCTTGTAGAATACGTGCTGAAGTACCTGGAGCGCGCTCTAGTGCACCCGGATCGTCGACTGTCCATTGGCAGTTATTTCGGCTGTTGGCATAATTTAAATTTTTAAAAAGTTCTCGTAGAATACATGCTAAAGTACCTAGTGCGCGACCTAGTGCACCCGGATCGTCGACTGTCCATTGGCAGTTATTTCGGCTGTTGGCATAATTTAAATTTTTAAAAAGTTCTCGTAGAATACGTGCTAAACTACCTGGTGTGCGATCTGGTGCACCTGGATCGTCGACTCAACATTGGCAGTTATTTTGGCTGTTGGTGCTAATTAAATTTTAAAAAAGCTCTTGTAGATGACGTCTTGAACAACCTGGTGCACGACCCGGGGTACCCGGAGCATCGACTCACCATTTGGAGTTGTTTTGGCTGTTAGCACAATTTAAATATTTTAAAAGTTCTCGTAGATGACGTCTTGAACGACCTGGTGCACGTTCCGGTGTACTCGGGTAGTGAACTTACCATTTAGAGATGTGTCGACTATTGGCAAAGTTAAGATTTTAATTTTCAACGTGGGCTAATGTTCTCTGACAGTTTCATATTCTTAAGAATATTCATTTGTGTTTAGTGTGGCCTAAGCATGGGAGACGGACACGAGCAACGCTTTAGCCATTTACCATTCAGCCGTGGCCCATGCTTTAGCCACATATTTCCAAGTTTTTTGCCATGCTTGAGCCATGCTTGAGCCATGCAAACTTTTTCACGCGGGTTTCAATCAAATAGTGAAAATCTCAGCTACAAAACATACATTTTTCATCAGAATAGTTAAATTTTTTACCAAAAGAGATGAATTTTTAAACCAAAAAGACGAATTTTGCATCCGAGAATGTAAGTTTTCAGCAGAAAAAGATATACATAAGTTATTTGCATCAAAGCAGATAAATTATAAACCAAATAGTTGAATATCCAACCAAAAAGATAAATTTTTAACTGAAATTATGAATCTTTAACAAAGTTTTAATCTTTCAAACAAGTAGTTGCATTTTTAGCCAAAATAGGCGAGTTTTTGACAGACATTTAAAAGTCAATATTTCAACTAAAGAAAACTTTAATTTGAAAAAAAATCTTTGAAGTTCAATACAAAAGACAAAATTTCATCAAAATAGTTGAATTTTTAACTAAATAGTTGAACTCTAAACCAACAATATTAATTTTCAACTGAAATGAGGAATATTCAACCAAACAACACAAATTTTTAACAAAAAATTTGAATTTCCAACTAAAATGACGAATCCTCAACCAAAAAAGAAGAATTTTTTAGTAAAATAGGTGAATTTTAAGCAAAAAAATCTTTGGAAATACCTCAAAATCTTTGAAAAACTCTTTGAATTTTCAAAATCCTACAAAATCCCTTCTTTCTTGTTATTATTATTATTATACCATTAAGCCATTTCCCTTTCGGGGTAGGCGTGACTTGCTCGGTTGGAGAATAGTAGTGTGCATATGGGTATAAAGGTATAAGGTGGGTAGGAATATAGGTATGAGGTGGATAGGTATATAAGTGTTAGGTATATATATTTTAGATTGATCTGGAATTCTCGTGTTATTTATTTAAATGACACGTTTACTCCGCAACACTGCTCCGACCCAGGTTGCTGATCAACCTCTCTAGCGATCACCCCAAGTGAAGAGCCTCACAAAATTGTTATGTATGGTTCTCCACTTGGGCCCATTAGTATCCAAGATCTTTGTTTCAGGCGTCATTCATTCTACTGTCACTCTGTTTACAAACTATTTGTCGCCACACTTTTCTGTCCTGGCATACTACTCTACCTTCCTTCACGTCCATGCATTTTTTCATGCAAGCTCTTGTGTTTCTATGGCTTCTTATGTCTCTACGGATTAATGTCTCATTTACAGATTCTAACCATTCTTTCGGCGGTCTACCTCTGGGCATTCTGCCATTTACTTTACCTTTATACACTTGTTTGGTCAGTCGTTCATCTTTCATTCTTTCAAGAGGTCCGAACCATCTTAACTGATTTCTTTCCCATGTGTCAACTATTGTCTCTTTTGCACCACATTCTTTGAGGATTGTCTCGTTTCGGACTTTGTCCATTAGTGTTTTCCCGCATATTATGCGCAGAGGTTTCATGCCGATCGCGTTAATTTTACTCCTGTCCTTTTCTTGACAGGTTCATGTCTCGCTACCGTATAGTACAGTCGGTACGAATATAGAATTGTGTATGGCCATTTTAGCTTTTTTTGATATGTTTTTATTTGTTAGGATGGACCCTGCTCTACCGATAACCTGTTTACCCTTATTTATGCGCCTATCTAACTCCCCATCTATTTTTCCATCGCTAGTGAATAGACTACCTAGATATACGTACTTGTCAACTTGTTCTAATCTCTCATCATTTAGGACAATGTTGCACATTGTTTTCTCACTCTTTCCCTCAAACACCATGATTTTTGTTTTATTTACGTTAATTTTGAGTCCCATGTCCTTCATGCTTGTATGAAGTTTATTCAACATTCTTTGCAAGTCCTCGACTGATTCTGCCATAACAATCTTGTCATCTGCGAAAGCTAACCCACGTACCTTAACTGTTTGGAGATCTACACCTTCTTCGTCGAAGAATGCAGTTCTTAGACACTTATCCATGAATATGATAAATAGCCACGAGGACATAACGCATCCTTGTTTCACGCCTTGCGTAATATCGAACCAGTCACACAGTTTCCCGTTTACCCTTACGCTCGCTTTACTACCTGTATATATTGTTTTTATTGCTTGCAGGAGCCCTCCATTTACTCCGTATTCTTTAAGAACTTCCCAAAGTTTACTTCTATTTACCGTGTCAAATGCTTTTTCTAGGTCAATAAATGCACAGAAAACTTTCTTTCCTACTCTCAAGCTTTTTTCTGTGATCTGTCTTAGGCTAAATATCTGATCTGTACATGATCTTCCTGGCATAAATCCACTTTGGACTTCCCATATTTTTTCTTCTGTGATTTCCATTACCCTACGAATAAGTATTTTTGAGTATATTTTACTTACGGTACTTAGTAGGCTGATACCTCTGTAATTACTGCAGTTGTTTTTATCTCCCTTTCTTTTGTATATTGGTACGATAATCGCTTTTTTCCAATCGTCTGGGACTTTCCCCGTCTCGGTACATAAATTTATTAATTCGCACAACCTGTGAGGTATGTACTCGCCACCGTATTTGAGCATTTCAGCACTAATACTGTCTATGCCAGCAGCCTTACCGTTTTTCAAGTTCTTAATTATGTCTCGGACCTCAGTGACACAGACTTTTTCAATTGGGTTTTCTAATGCATTATGTTCTATGTCGTAGTTTTGTTGTCCTATATCTTCACCTCCTAATAGTTCTTTAAAAGAGTCTTTTAAAGCGTCTACTATCCCGTCTATATCATATAGCATTTCACCTTTGCTGTTTCTCATGCTAGCAAACTCTGTACTTTTACTTTCCTTCAACTGTTTATATAGTAGTTTCATTATTCCTCCAAAGCCGTTTTGTATTTTGTTCTCTTCTTCTGTTCTGATTTTTTCTTTACTCTCCTTGACTAGTCGTTTCATTTTCCTCTTTTTGTCTTTGTAATCATTTTTGAGTCTATTTCTCTCCTCATCGCTAAGACCTGTCATGTTTAATGTTCTCTTGTGCGCTTTTTTCTTTTCTCGCTGGGCTGCTTGAATTTCATCATTCCACCATGCATCACCAGACTTTCTTCCTACCACTGCCGTACCACACACTTCAATTGCAGTTTTAACAATGATATCCCGTAATAAAGCCCACGCGCCCTCTATATCTTTATTGCTCGTAAGCGCTTCCCAAGTTGCCCTATCTATGCGTTCGCTTAACTTATTTTGAAACTCTATTCGCACTTCCGGTTTCTGTAAATTTTCAATCTTTATTCGAGTTTGTTTCGTTTTTTCTGTTCTCTTTCTTTTCCATCCCCGGCCTAAGTTTATTTTAGAGATTAAAAGATAATGATCAGTATTGCATTCGGAACCCCTCATGACTCTTGTATCTTTGACTAGTTCTCTTAGTCTTTCATCCGCAATAACGAAATCAATTACACTGCGGTTATTTCCTTTACACCAAGTGTACGTGTGGATCATTTTATGTCGAAACCAAGTATTGGTAATAAATAGGCCCTTTTCTAGGCATAAGCTAACTAATTTTTCCCCGTTATAATTTTTTCTTGGATCCCCAAATTTACCTAGTACCCTTTCTGTATCTGTATCCTGACGTTGAACGCCGACCCATCCGTTCATATCTCCTAGCAGAATTATTCTTTCACCTGGATCGCAAGTACTTATTGTGTCATTTAAAGTGTCCCAGAAAGCGTCTTTGACTTCTCGCGGCTCACTGTCAACTGGGGCGTAGCACGCTATGATAAATAACCTTCTGATTCCTACCTTCATTCTAGCCCACAACAATCTGGGAGATACAAAATCATGATCTTTGAGATGCTGTCTTGCTTTTTTATTCATAATTAAACCGATCCCTTGACTACGATTTGATTCACTACCTACTCCTGACCATATTTCAAAACCGCCTTTCAACACCCCATTTTCTATGTTTCTACTTTCGCAACCCTTTTTCTTCGTCTCAGGTACACATAAAATATCTAGTTTCCTTGCATGCATAGTTTCTCGTAGTTCTCTTATTTTAAGGTCATTCACTCCTCTAGCATTCCAGACACCCAGTCTCCATTCATCGCCTGAAATTCGACCTTTACGTTTACCGTGTGTATGCATTTTGTCGATCCAAGTTTCAGTCCATTCCGAGGCTACTTTATTGTTTGTATTATTCATGTTTAGATTGTACACCCAACTAACACCTTTATGCGCGAAATTTGTTTTGCGAGCCGAAATCATGTCCAAGTTAAGTGATTATTTGTCGTACGGTGGATAGTCTATCTGTAACGTCAGTCCCACCAATACTTCTGTTACTGCGTGGGGGGGGGGGGGGGGAGGTGAGGACACAGAGAAAGGAAACCGAGAGTCTAAATTGGTTGGTGATTTATGCTGAGAAGGTTACCAGCCTTCAGCAGCATTGTATTTGATAGGAGTTAATATGTGCCCAAAGCCGAATCCTGGCCTACCTCTAAAACAGGAGCCAATAAGTCTTTTTTTTTTTTTTTTTTTTAATTTGAAAAAGAGTTATATATAGATATAGATGAAATTCGCTCCTGGTTAAAATATTAAAATAGTTATAATAATTGAACTGCAATATCATAAGTTTTAGGGAGAATTTAAGATGCATTTAGGAGTCTTTGAAAATGACGCGTCAATGCAATATTATAATTTTTAATCCCTGGCAATTTGCGAAAAGCTTTAACATGAAAATAACAATTGAAAATTCCTACTAATGGAGAGCGGGAAAAATCGTAAAATATTTGAAAATCTTTGAAATTTCCTGAAGCGTTATTATTTTCTTCAAATAGGCTCTTTAGGTTTGAAAAAGAGTTATATATAGACATACATTAAATTTTCTCCTGCTTGAAAGATTAAAATAGTTATATTAATTAAACTGCAATATTATAATTTTTATTGGGAGAGTTTAAAAATGCATTTAGGAATCTTTGAAAATAAGGCATATATAAACATATATATCAAATTTGCTCCTGGTTGAAATATTAAAATAGTTATAATAATTGAACTGCAATATTATGATTTAAATCCTTAAAAATCCGAAAAGCACTGAAATTAATATTGAGAAGAAGAAAATTTTCAATAACGTCGCAACAGAAGTTAAAAGTTCGGAATAATGAGTGATTTAGAAAGATTTTTTAGGCATAATCTCGGGTAAGTTAAAGAAACCTCTGAAATACCGTAATTTCCCGGATTTATCGCGCGAAAATTCTTTGAAAGTCGCTCCCTTATATATAAGCTTAAAATGAACAGAAAAAAAAGTTAAAAAATAAACATTTATTCGAAATTTTTATTTTGCACACAAAAATATTTTTGACCTTAAATTATAATTTGGTTGGAATTTTTCTTTTTTCATCATTAAAAAGTTTTTTTATTTGAAAATTTATTTATTTGGTTGAAATTTCATTCTTTGAAGTTTGATTTCAACTGTTTTTAATTAAAAATTAGAATTTTTTCATTGAACAAGCATTCACAACATTTTTCGTTGAAAATTCAGCTTTTTTGGTTGAAAATTCAACTTTTTAGTTCAAACTTATATTTTTTGTTGAAATTTTGATTGACATACAGAAATATTCAAAAATCTTGGAAAATTTTCTTAAGAATCTCCTGAAAATTATATTTTACCTACAACCTTAACAATAAATAACTTAAAGAATAAATAGTTATTCGAAATTTTTACTTTGTAATGCATTAAAATATGATAAAATACCGTGAAATTACATGAAATCTAATTATATACTTGAAATCTCTTAAAATATTTGCATTCCTATGAAATACTTCAAAATTCTGCAAAATTAATCAAAATATCTTATTGCGAGCCTTTATAGGAAATTCTTTAAAACCGCATAACATTTCTGAAATTCAATAAAATCCCCTGAAATGTTTTAACATCTTTTCAAATGTTTCAATTTTTTTTAAATCCCATAACTATCTTTTGACTTTCTAAATTTGTTGAAATTATCGAAAATGCCTTAAAACCTCTTAAATCCTATGAAATGTTATAACATCATGGTTAAGTATAGGAAACTCTTTGCAATCCCATTCATTTTTTTTAAATTTCCTAAAGTCCCCTAAAATCTTGAAAATAATGTCAAATCTCAGTCTGCTTATGCAAATATTGAATATATTAAATATTTTATCCTTGTAAATATTTGTTTAGTTAATTTTATTATGAAGAATAATAATTATAAAATTATAATTTTTATATTTTGAGCCCCGAGAAGCATATATATCAAAATTGTCATTATAAAATGACAGCGTACTTCTTGATCTCGCCAATCATTATTTTCGAAATCAAATAATTTCAAAAATTTTTATTTTTCATCAGAACCTGTTTTTAACTTTTGTATGCATTCATATATTCCGTATATTAAACAAAAAAGGCGCTTACGTTTGGAAAACAAATTTTGCTTAATTCCAGGAAGTTATTAGGCATATTTAATCCAATGATATCCCAGTAATTGAGTAAATCCCATTAGTTGAAAAAATAGCACTTTTCACCAAAAAATTTGAATTTTCTTATTAGATTCTAATAATAATGTGTTGAAAATCCGTCTTTTTGGTGGAATTCAACTATTTCTAATCTAAAATGAAAATCTTGTTTAATTAAAATATCAACATCAAAAAAATGGTATAGGCTTTAACAAAATTTATTGTCTTATATAACGAATACACATATTTATTAGTTTTTTGAATGAAAATTGAAACATTCCATTTTTATTAAAAATGTATCCACCTAATCTGAAAATTCAACTATTTTTTTAAAGTTTGTCTTTTTTTGAAGAAAATTGATTCTATAAACTGAAAATCCAACTATTCATCTCTTTTAATACTAATGTTACCTTTTTTGGTTCGGAATGAAACTGTTTCGTTGATTATTAAACTGTTTTGGATGAACATTTCACTATTTTATTGAAAATTCATTTTTTTAAATTCAACCATTTGCTTGAAAATGCATCTTCTGTAGTTGAGGATTCAATTATTTGTTGAAAATTCAGGTATTTTTTGAAACTTGAATGTTTTCTGAAACGACTAACCTACGACTTTTAGTCAAAAGTATAACAACTGCCACTTGACAGATGTCAATGAAGTTATGTAAAAATTATTTTTTTTTTGACCGAGAAACGTAAATCATTTTGATCTGAAGTTCATGTATATCAGAATAAGATGCAACGGTTTGATATCCTGGTTTTTACTGTGTAGGAAAATCAGTTAAAACTGAATTATCATTTTACTGGTAATCAGCCCATATCGACTAATTCATATGCTAAAGCGATTATTTTGTCATTAGAAACGACTAATTTTCAGTAAAAATATGCTGCATCAAAAATCATAAAATTTTGATTTAAGTAAGTATACTGTCATCTTCGATTAGGATAAAACGAAGATTGAAAAGAGTGCAAAATAAACTTTCATTATTATATCATAATAAACACAGTTGGTAGAAAAGAAGATACCACAAATCCAATATTGCCAGTGAGTAATGTATGTATTTCAAAAAGTATTACGCAGAAAACATAATTTGAAAACAAACATGTTTGAATCATTCAAGAATTGTTCCGCGTTACATCATTCTTTTTTTTTTAAGTATTATTGTTGTGCGTCGGATCCTGCACCTCCAGGATAATTCCAAAGATATGGAGTGTAGAAATTATGTTCTGAAGGTTGAGACTGCTTACTGGATTGATCATGAGAATCCGGAACCTTTTTCTTGCCTGAAGCTTTTCCCTTGCCCCGAGAATCCGAAACAGTTTTTCCCTTGCCCCGATGTCCAGTTTCTCTAGTGGCATGCGGATTCATTGTGATCGCTTGTTCATAATATTGAGGAGGATTTGGTGGTTGGAAATATATAGGAGGATTCAGTAGTTGGGGAGGAGGATTTTGTAGTTGGAAATTTAGAGGAGGATATAGTGGTTGGAAATTTGAAGGAGGATTTTGTAGTTGAAAATTTGGAGGAATTGGTTCTTTCATCCTGAGTTCTCTCAGTTTTCTTGGTGGCTTTTCTGTAAAAAAAAGCTGAGATATACAAAAATCATAATATCTGATGCAAAAGATCTAGATGATGACCGAGGATTTACATTTGCCAAGTATTGAAAAATCATTATAAAGAGGGGTTGACTGCTCTCAGTTTACGTGTACGAGGAATATATTTTCGAAGAATACTTCGAAATACTTGAGCAATAGGTACATTTTGGAATATCTTTGATCACAAGAAATACTACCGCGGATTATACAGGATTACTAGTTTGGATAACTGAGTCATCTAGCGGATTACCAAGGTTGTTTCCCCGTCGGAAGGGAAACATGATGATTGATGAAGCGGATTCCGTCGCGGAGTGATAAAATCGTGTTTAGATCGTCGGATACCCTCGAAACACCTCAATGTATGGGAGAATATTTGACACTTTCTCGTGATAATTTGGAATTTTCCGGAATACTTGCGAATATTTGAGAATTTTTGGGAATAATTAAAGATATCTGAAGTATTAAGAATACTGATACCTTCTTGGCTGCTCTTTTCTTCTGCCTCATCTCTTTCTCTGTGCCAGGGAATATTTGTTCGGAATGATGGATTATGTACCAGCGCTTCTTTAGATTTTTTGCGTCTCAAAATGTTTTTTTTCCAAGCCCGCTCTGAAAAATCAGATGTCAGCTTACTCGTATCTTGACCTGCATATGGGTCGTGAATAATTTCAGTTTGAAGAGCAGAATTATCAGTTTCAGGAGCAGGATAATCAGTTTGAAGAGCAGGTTCATTTTGGGTCGACATCCATGCATGCAAATAAGGTTCGTCAAGTTGAAGAAAAGGCAAAGATTCTTGAGGCTTGGAATGATGTCCAGGAATTTGTTGATACAAAGATTGTTGAGGATAAGAAAAAAATCCGGGATTTTGTCGATCAAAAGATTCTGGAGAATAAGCAGGATCTACATTCAAGTCCAGAGCTTGACGCCCTAGTTCAGTGGGATTATTAGATATCGAAAATGATCTCGCAGAGGCTCTAGAAGTGCCAGGATGACGTATTCCCTCTAGATCATTTTGATGCGGCGTAGTCGAGATTCTTCTCAAGTCTGATGCTTCTGTAAAAAGGTAAATATAAAATAATATGGATAATACTCATCATATCAGAAACAAATGAGCCATATGTTGAAAAGGGGATAATGATTAGGATACTTACCAATTTCGTTAAAAAAAAGCATGAAGTTAAGCACAAGAGCACCAAAGAAGAGCCTCATTTTCTTCCGACGTAGATTAAACTGACTTGTTCAGAATTTCGTACGCGGAAACTAATGATTTTTCAGAAATCGGCTCTCTTATATATACAATATTGGTGCTTCGCCGTACATTTGCAGGTAGTGGAGGGAAAAATCGGTAGGGCGATGTACACTTCTTAAAGTTTTATTTATTTTTCATAAAATTTGCCTCATTCTTCGGAAATTACGATATGCGACACAGATATTTACTGATTTATAAATGCGTAATAGTTTAAGGGCCAACGCTTCATTGTAATGACTACTTGTATGTCAAATACCACATTTTAGAGAAGCTATATCAGTAAAAATTAAAAAGTTCACAACATCATGCCCCTAGATTTTTATAAGCTTGTGTTTGGAAGACCAATTTTTGTTGATTGTGGGGTTTCATTGAGCGAATTTTCTCTGATGATATCGTATCTGTCAATTATTATAATATATTTCCAAACATATCGCTGTCATTTGTTGATTTCGAAGTTTTTTCAAATTTTCTGACCGATTGCGAAAGAGGCCACTAAAACTCACCACAATCCGAGAAGAAATTTGGAATATATGAATCTTAAGAAAGGAATTAATATTCTAAAATGAGTTTCCATACTTTTAATTGTTTCTGTAAACGTTAATTTGTAATAATATTGATCGGTTCAAAAATGTACCAATCCACTTCCATTCTCAGATAACCATTAGCTCACACCTTGCCCGCATGGTGTTTGCACGCGTATCGACCGATCGGCACATTGTATGGCATTTTTAAGAAGAGACTCCTGTGCCTAAAGATTTTCTTTCACAACTGATTTTTTGTTTTAGTTTTTTTTCTAGTTGTATATTTTCAACCAAATTGTCGAAATTTCGAACAAAAAAAATTAAACTGAAACCAGGAAGAGTTGTATTTTCAACAACGCGGTTGAATTCTTAGCAAAAAATATGACTTTCCATTAAAATAGTTTCATTTTCAATAAAATAACTGAATCTACTACTAAATATTAAAATTTTGAGCTAGAAAAGAAGAATTCTAAACCAAAATTATGATAGTAGCCTTTTGCACATGGTATAATTAAGTTTTCTTTGTAAATACAGTTATTTTTATTTGAAACGTCTTTTTTTTTAAAAAATTGGTTAAACAAATTCAGCCAAAGAAGAATTTACTTGCAATATAAAAAGCAGTATAGCTGTATGGAATGTTTTTCGTAAAAATAAGCCATCATTGATTAAAATCAAACCTTTATTCAATATTTGGTAAGAAGCGATAGTAAGATAGAATTTAATTGCAAAAAGAGTGTTTAAATAAATTTTCTTTTTTTTCTAAATTTTTCCATTGAATAACAGGTTTTTTATTTGAAATTCAACCACCAGTAATACCATTTTGATTCCTCAAATCATAGGAAAATCGTTTTCTTCAGAAATCTGATTTTTGGCACAACTATCTCATGGTTGCTAAAGTGGCTTTTTCGGTTTAAAAAAGTGACTTTATTCTTAATATTCATTATAAATCATCAATGTTAAACTAAGATGCTATCTGTCGAAAGATCTGTTGACATTTTTTTTCAGATAACCTTCACATAACTCACATGAGATCATATGAAGCTGATATGTTTTCGACATAGAACTTAGTCGAAACCTAAGAAGAATTTAATTTTAAATAAAAAAAATGTGAAACTAAATATAGAAGATGAAAGTTGAACAAAATAGTTTAATTTTTTACGGAATAGTTGAATTTGCAAAGAAAAAGATGAATTTTTAACTAAAATGATGAATCTTGCACGATAGTAGACAAATTTTTAACAAAATAGTTAAATTTTCAACCAAGGAATCCAGGAAATTTCCTAAAACCTTATAGATACTATAAAATCGCTCCATGTTTTTTGAAATTCTAGAAAATTTTTGAAAAATACTTTTTTAAATATATTGAAATATGGTATAATCGCAAAATTCATTTGAATACCTAATTAAGACCCTTTAAACCCTCTTTAAATTATTGAAATCTTTGGAATTCTCATCCCCTAAATTTTTTTTAAATACACTGAAATATTCGAAAAATTTTTTCAACTACTTAAAAATCCTTTAGTCTCCTAAAATCTTATAAATGCCATATAAAATCCTTCTAAATTTTCCGAAATTCAAAAAAATTCTATGAAACCGTACGACATTTTTGAAATACTATGTAATCCCCTGAAATATTTGAAAATATTTTCAAATCTCTGGAATCTTGAGAAAACCCTAAATTCTTCTGAAATTCTTTGAAATTCATAAAAGTATTATGAAATGTTTAAAAAATCTGTATACCTATTGAAGTCCCATAACAATCCTTTAAAATTTTATGCATCTCATGGAATCATTAAAAAACCCGTAAAATCTTTTAAAGCCTATGTTATTGATTGAAATCTCTATAAAGTTTAGAAAATTCTTAGCAATCCCATTATATTTTCTTTTTTTAACATCTTCTGGAATATTTCAAATTATATCAAATCTTAGTCCGCTTATGTGAATCTTATATACAAATAAGGGCGCGAAAAATTGATTCAAATAAGAATTTTAGTATCGTAAGTATTTGTTTAAATAATTAGGAATAATAATAATGATAATAATATTTCATATTTGAAGCCTCGAGAGGCAGATCTAATTGTTAGTTTGAATTACAACGTATCATAAATGGTTTATGTATATTAAAAGGTTGAATTCGTGTATGAAAATTATTATTATAAAATAAGAGCGTAAATTTCGTCAATCACTATTTTCCAAATCGAATATAAAAAAATGAAAATTGGAATTTTTTTGAAAATAAAAGAATTTGCAACAAAATAGTTGAATTTTTGACTAAACAGTTGAATTTTCAACCTATAAACGTGAATTTGCAATCAAAGGATCGAATTTTTAAAGAAAAAAGTATTTTTTTTTTAATTCAAGCAGTTGTATTCTTAACCAAATTGTTGAGCCTGCAAGCAAAAAAGGATTATTGAGAAGACAGTTGAATTTTCAGAAAAAAAATTTCTACAAAAAAAGATGAATCTTTGAACCAAAAAGACGAATTCTCAACCAAATAGATAAGTTTTAAGCGGAAAAAAAATTAATTTTCAACCACATAGTTTCCTTTTTCGAAATATAGTTAAATTTTGAACCAAATCAAATATATACAATTCCAACCAATAGAATGAATCTCGAAGCCTGACATCGTTCTCCAAGACTTCGAGAAACGAACAATATTCGTGATCGAATTCTCGGCTCCGTCCGAATACAACATCACTGCCAAGGAGAAATATTCAATATTTAACAATATTTGACTGTTTATTTAAAATAAGAAATTATAAACCGAATATTCAAAAATAAACAAAATAAAATTGAATGATTTAAAATAAAATAAACTTCGAATCATTCGAATTTCAGGGTGCTGAACGTAAACTTCAAAATTTCCATTGTTTAATTTTTTCTCATTTTTAATTTGTAAATGACTATTTTCAATTTAGATTTTTCAAGAAACAACTAATAATCACTAAATTGTACTATTTTTAAGTTAACATTTTTTGAAAATGATATAATTTTGTACACATACAAATTTCTTCATTGATTGTTCAAACTATTTTAGTTCTTAAAACGCAGTCTCTTCCAGGTCCGCTAAGTCAAGCTTTGTTTATAAAATACTGATGCGGGCCGATATGATTTATCTGAAAGAACTCTTGACACGCTTTGAGGTTCGCTATGGCTGTTACAATAAATTAAAAATAAAAAAGTAAAAGTTGAATATTCAAAAATAAACAAATTGAAATTGAATTATTTTACACAAAATAAGCCTCGAATCATTAAAATTTCAGAGTGTTGAATGCAAGCTTAAAAATTTGCATTTTTTTTTTAAATTTTTAATTTATAAGTGACATTGTTGAATTTGAATGTTTCAATAACAATGTAAAATCCTTTAATTGTGTTACGCATTTACATTTAGAATTAGGCTAATTATATTTCATGAAGAATAATAATAAAAATTGAAATTTCAGTATGAACAATTCATTATTATGACACTTATCATTATTATTACACATCTAAGCACTCAAAAATTATAAGAAAAATATTGAAAATTGTTTCTTTTTTTTCAAATTAGATACAGCATATTTTCGTCCTGTTTTCAATTAATTCCAATTGTTTAAACAATTATTATTTTCAATTTTCAACTAAAGATATGAATTATCAAACTAACACTATGAATTTCCAACAAAGAAAAAAAAACAATTTTCATCCGAATAGTTAAATTTTTAACCAAAAGAGATGAATTTTCAACAAAAAATATGAATTTTTAACTGAAATGGAAAACAACACCAATTTTTAACAAAATAGGTAAATTTTCAACAACAAATTAGAATTTCCAACTAAAATGAAGAATCATCAACCAAAAAAGACGAATTTTTAGCAAAATTGGTGAATTTTAATCAAAAAAATCTTTGAAAACTCTTTGAATTTTTAAAATCCTACGAAATCCTTTTATGTTTGTTAATGCATTTTTTGAAATACATTAAAATATAATGAAATACCGTGAAATTACATGAAGTCAAATGATATACTTGAAATCCCTTGAAATATTTGAATTCATATGAATTAAGTTAAGTTAAGTATGGGAAACTCTTTGCAATCCCATCAATTTTTTTTTAATTTTCTAAAGTCCCCTGAAATCTGGAGAATAATGTCAAATCTCAGGCCGCTTATGTAAATAATAAATGCAGATAAGGGCGCGAAAAAGTCATTAAAATAAGAATTTCATCCGCGTAAGTATTTGTTCAGTTAATTTTATTATGAAGAATAATAATTATAAAATGATAATGTTTATATTTTGAGCCTTGAGAAGCATATATATCAAAATTATCATTATAAAATGAGAGCGTACTTCTTAATCTTGCCAATCATTATTTTCAAAATCAAATAATTTCAAAATTTTTTATTTTCATCATAACCTGTTTGAAACTTTTGTATGCATTCATATATTCAGTATATTAAACAAAAAAGGCGAATACGAATACATATATTTATTAATTTTTTAAATGAAAATTAAAACATTCCATTTTTATTAAAACTTGATCCATCTCATCTGAAAATTCAACTATTTTGTTGAAAGTTTGTCTTTTTTGCAGAAAATAAATCTTCTTAGTTGATAATTATTGAATTTGTTTGCTAAAAATTTAATATTTGGGCTAAACATTTATTATTCAAATAATCCATCTCTTTGTATTGAAATTTAACTGTTTCATTTGTGGTTCAATACGTAGCTTTTTAAGTCGAAAATTTAACGACTTTGATGTAAATTCGTGTATTTTGTTAACAATTCGTCTTTTTTTGAAGAAAATTAATTTTTCAAACTGGAAATCCAACTATTCATCTCTTTTCATACTAATGTTAGCTATTTTGGTTCGAAATGGAACTGTTTTGTTGATTATTAAACTGTTTTGGATGAACATTGTACTATGTTATTGAAAATTCAATTTTTTAAATTCAACTTGCTTGAAAACGCATCTTCTTTAGTTGAGAATTCAACTATTTGTTGAAAATTCAGGTATTTTTTGAAACTTTATCGTTTTCTGAAACGACTAACCTACGACTTTTAGTCAAAAGTATAACAACTGCCACTTGACAGATGTCAATGAAGTTGTGGGAAAATTAATTTTGGATCGACAAAAGTAAATCATTTTGATCTGAAGTTTATGTATAATCAGAATGACATGCAATGGTTTGAGATCCCGGTTTTTACTGTGTAGGAAATTCAATCGAAACTGAATTATCATTTAACTGGTCATCAGCCCATACTGACTAATTCATATTCTAAAGCGATTATTTTGTCATTAGTAACGACTAATTTTCAGTAAAAATATGCTGCATCAAAAATCATAAAATTTTGATTTAAGTAAGTATACTGTCATCTTCAATTAGGATAAAAATAACATTGAAAGAGTGCAAAATAAACTTTCATTACTATATTATGATAAACACAGTTGGTAAAAAAGAAGATACCACGAATACAATATTGCCAGTGAGTAATGTATGTATTTTAAAAAGTATTACGTAGAAAACATAATTTGAAAACAAACATGTTTGAATCATTGAAGAATTATTCCGCGTTACATTATTCTTTTTTTTTTTTTATGTATTATTGTTGTGTGCCGGATCCTCCACCTCCAGGATAATTCCAGAGGTATGGTGTATAGAAATAATGTTCTGAAGGTTGAGACTGCTTACTGGATTGATCATGAGAATCCGGAACCTTTTTCTTGCCTGAAGCTTTTCCCTTCCCCCGAGAATCCGAAACAGTTTTTCCCTTGCCCCGATGTCCAGTTTCTCTAGTGGAATGCGGATTCATTGTGATCGCTTGTTCATAATATTGAGGAGGATTTGGTGGCTGGAATTTTGCAGGAGGATTTTGTAGTTGAAAATTTGGAGGAATTGGTTCTTTCATCCTGAGTTCTCTCAGTTTTCTTGGTGGTTTTTCTGTAAAAAAAGCTGATATATAAAAAAATCCTGATATCTGATGCAAAAGATCTAGATGATGACCAAGGGTCTACATTTGCCAAGTATTGAAAAATCATTATGACGAGGGGTCGACTGCTCTCAGCTTACGTGTACGAGGAATATATTTTCGAAGAATACTTCGAAATACTTGAGCAAAAGGTAGGGGAAACCGCCCTACAGTAGATAGGAAAAAATTCAACAGCATATAACTTCATCAGTTTTAAAAAATAAAGAAAAATTATGTTTGTTAAATAAAGCTTACATATTGAATTGAGTATTCTTATAGAAAGAAAATATCACGAAATTAATCAATTAGCTGTATCAAACGTTTTTATTAGACCTGGTCAAGGCTACGATTTTGACACCTTTGTCCATCAATAGATAATCGTTTCTGATATTGCTTTTGGGCAAGACAGAATACTCAATTCTGGATAATTATGATTTATCATTAGTATACTTACAATTAAAATCAATTGATTGAGTAAATAATAGTTGAAACTATCATTATTTTACAACATTCGGAAAAGTTCAAATTTTTGAAATTTTTTTATCTTTGATATACCGTGAGATTGGTACGATTGGTACGAGATTTTTAATCTTTATACAATTTAACCTGACCTGCGATGAGAGAAAAGTGCAGCATTTTCACATACCTTAATCCTAAAAATGATATCCTTTACGAAAGGCTCCTTAAAACACAACTACAATTCATGAGCTTTTTAATAACCAATAATTTATACTATTTTCTTAGTTTATTATTTACAATAATTTGAATTTAAAAACTTCACGAATCAAAATAAACAAACAAACACAACCTTTAACTTAAAAGCGAGCTTAAAAAACTGCGAGATAGTCGCAGAGCTGTCAACTTTGACAGCGACATTTTTTGTAATTTTCCGATTATCTACTGTTGGTTATCTACTGTTTGAAAATGTATTGTCTAATAAAAAGTCCTCGATTATCTACTGTAAATCATTATCTACTGTAGGGTGGTTTCACCTACGTTTTGGAATATCTTTGATCACAAGAAATACTTGGAATATATTTGTTCTTAGAGTAAAGGGATCGAGGGGAAAACAGCTATTAAAAATTCGGTCTAGCGGAAGTGGATTACATCGGATTACCATACCATACCATACCACGCTGAAAAAACCAGTTCTCGTCAGATCACTGAAGTTAAGCAGCGTTGGGCGCGGTTAGCACTTGGATGGGTGACCATTCGAGAAAACTGAGTGCTGTTGGCACATCGTGGGTGTGGTGAGCCCACACTTGTAGTTATTTACTACAAGTTATCAAACTAGAAACACTACCCGAATCGGGTAGTGTGACGCCTACCCCGAAAGGGAAATGGCTTAATGGTATACATACATACATACCATGGATCACCTTTATATGAAAAATCTCTCTGAATTACCTAATATTACCTCAAAGTCCATAGGATAACTCTGGATTACATAAAATTATTGTGGATTACTTCACCTACATTACAGTCACGTGGATTTCAACCAAATATTTTAAAAATTATTTTACATCAAAGCAGTTGAAACTTCAACTAACAAAGATAAATTTTCAACCAAATAGTCTAATTTGCAAATGAAAAAGATTAATTTTCCGCAAGAATTAAATTAGCTAAATTTTCAGTTAAAAAATTAATTTTCATAAAAGAAGCTGATTGAAAAAAATAATTGAACATTCTACCAAAATAATTAGGTTTTTAACCAAAAAACACGAATATTCAAGAAAACAGCTGAATTTACAACCAAAAAATGACTCACGATATTCTTCAATATTCTATGACGTCGAGTAATTTTCAAATAATTGAATTTGCATCGTCGGATCCCCGAGAAACATCTCAAATTATGTAAGAATATTTGACACTTCTTCGTAATAATTTGGAATTTATTGGAATACTTGGGAATATTTGAGAATTTTTGGGAATAATTCAAAATATCTGAAATATTAAGAATACTCATACCTTCTTGGCTCAGCTTTTTTCTTAATATCTGCTTTCCTGTGGACTTGTTTGTTCTTGAACGCATTGATCCATCATGTACCAGCTCATTGTCAGAGTATTGGCCCATCTGATTTTGTTTTCTCTTTGACTGCATTGATGGATAAGATACCAGCATACTCGCATCTTCAAGATTATATGGGATGTGAGGAATATCAATTTGAGGAGCATGATTATTTTGGGTCAACAACCACGGATGCAAATAAGTTTGGCCAAGCTGAGGGAGAGGCAAAAATTCTTGAGGATAAGAATTAGATCCAGGATTTTGTTGCTGCAAAGATTGTGGAGGATAAGAAAGAGATCCGGGATTTTGTCGATAGAAAGATTGTAGAGAATGAGATTGATATCCACCCAAATCCATTGGAGGATTGGAATGATATCCATGAATTTGTTGATGCAAAAATTCTGGAGTATAAGAATGATATCCATGACTTTGTTGATCAGAAGATTCTGGAGAAGGAGGAGGATATTCATTTAAATCGAGAGCCTTACGCGCTAGTGCAGTGGGATTATTAGCTGTCGAAGATACTTGCTTAGAAAGTCTAGAAGTGCCAATATGACTTATTCTCTCTAGATCATTTCGATTAGGCGTAGTCGAGATTCTTCTTAAATCTGATGCTTCTGTAAAAAGACAAATATAAAAAAATATAAATAAGACTCATGATATCAAAAACAAATAATCCATATGTTGATCAAAACAGGATAATGATTAGGATACTTACCAATTTCGTTAAAGAAAAGCATGAAGTTAAGCACAAGAGCACCAAAGAAGAGCCTCATTTTCTTTCGACGTGAATTAAACTGACTCGTTTAGAATTGCGTACGCGGGAACTAATTATTTTTCAGAAATCCTCTTGCTTATATATATACTGCTCGTTTTGACATACATTTTTAGGTGGCGGAGGGAAAAATCGGTAGGGCGATTAACACTTCTTAAAGTTTTATTTATTTTTCATGAAATTTTCCTCATTCTTCGAAGATTGCGATATGCGTCACAGGTGTTTACTGCTTTATAACTCCGTAATAGTTTAAGGGCCAAGGCTTCATTGTAATAACTATTTGTATATCTAATACCACATTTAAGACAAGCTATATCAGCGAAAATTGAAAAGTTCTCAACATCATGTCCCTTGAATTTTATAAGGTTATGTTTGGAAGACTAATTTTTGTTGGTTGCAGGGTTTTTTGAGCGAATTTTCTCTAAAGATATCGTATCTGCCAATTATTTTAATATAATTCCAAACATATCGCTGCCATTTTGTTAATTTCGAACTTTTTTCAAATTTTCAATACTTTCAGTTGTTGCTTCAAATGTTAATTTGCAATAATATTGATCCATTCAAAAATGTACGAATGCACTACCATTATTATGACTGCAGTCATTACAGCTTTGATGGTTGAAGTTTGCTTAGAAAAATTGGAAAAAAAAAATATAATCATAATTAGGCTTTAACATTGTAGACTTAACAGCCCAAAATCCTCTCAAAACAGAGCAAATAGAATTACTTTTTCACGAAAATAGGGGATAGAATTCTATTAGATGAAACTGACGTATTATGTATTGAAGTCAATATGAGCCGCTTTGAATTCCAAACCTTTCCAGTAAAAATATTGAAAATTTAATTATATAGATGAATTTTCAACAAAAAAGATCTAGTTTTAACCAGAAAGATTTATCTTCTACTAAAAACCTTCATTTTCGACAAAATATATGATCCAGCGCAAGACAATAGCCAAGGGTCGTTAGGACGCCAGGTGTCATGTGGTACCTTCAGATCGTCTTAAGCTTTTTTTGAGCAATTTTGATGAATTTTTTTAACTGAAAATTCAAATATTCTGTTTTTGGTTGAAAATTTACATCTTTTTTGTTTCATATATCATCTACTACATTTTTCGTTCTGATTTCTTCTTTTTTAAATGAAGATCATATGCTTGGTTGAGAGCTACTCCTTTGTTAAAAATTAATTTGTTGTTGTTAAAGATTCATCAATTTTAATTGAAAATTCAACGAATTTTATGAAAAATGAGCTATTTTGTTGAGAATTCATTTTTTTTTGGCTGAAAATTAACTGTTGAATAAAAATTCAGCTATTCCAGTTACAATTTTAACTATTTTGTTGAAAATATATTTTTTTGCTGAGAATTAATTTTTTTTTATTGAAAAATGAAAATGTGACTTTTCAATATTTGGTTGAAAAATGATCTTTTATAGTTGAAAATTTTGACGTTTTAGGTAGAAATTAATTTTCCGCGTTGAAAATTCATGGTTTTGGTTTTAAATTCAACTATTTCAGTTGAAGATTCATCATTTTAGTTGAAAATTTATCACTTTGAAAATGTAACTATTTTTTTGAAAATTAGTTTTGTTTTTGTTGTAAATTAGCTTTTTTTACCGAAAAATGCAACGATTCCAATTGAAATTTACATCCTTTTTAGTTTAAAATTCATCTCTTTGGTTAAAAATTCATCTATCTTCTTGAAAATCGAAATTTTTACTTAAGAAGTTAGGAATTTTAAGCGGTTCAAAATTAGTTTAATATATAGTACCCACATTAAATTTACCTGAATAAAGTAGATAAAATAAATTTTTTTTGAATTATTATTCAAATTCATGGACTTCAGAGACAATTTCAAGAAATAATTAATCATGTTTTTAGTATTATTTAATTATTTAATCAATCGCTCGTGCTAAAATATTTAAAAATATCTTGTAATATTAATTGAATTCCTTGAAACTGAAAAAAAAATTATTTATAATAAAATCGCAAAACTGTATACATATTACTAGTCGATTATTTTAAAATTTACGAAATATTTGAATGGCTCCATGCTGTGAAAAATTCTACCTGGAAATAACCTGGAATTGTCAGGGCATTTTTTTCCAGAATTTCAGTGGACACCCTGGGTTATAAAATTTATTTAAATTAGGAAAAAAATTGTCGACTAACAAAATACACAAGGTTTAGAAAACTGATTTATAATTAACAGTGCACACAGGGGGGGGGGGGGCTCAAAAATAGGAAAAATTATGGTTAGGTAGTACTTGAACGATCCCATACCTCTAAATATTTATGTTTGCTTTGTAATGGTAACATTTTCCAATATTTCAAAATTCATTTAACCAAAGGATTTCTAAAAATATTTATTGCATTTTTTTAGCATTCAATAATATTTTAAAAATCGGTCTTTTCTAGTAAAACGTTTTTCTACAACATAATTCAAAGTTGATGCAAGGATATTGAAGATTCCTTGATTCGAGACGAAATTCTTCTGAAATTTTGTGAAATTCATAAAAGTATTATGAAATGTTTGAAAAATTTGTATACCTATTGAAGTCCTATAACAATCCTTTGGAATTTTCTACATCTCATGGAATCATCAAAAATTAAATAATTTAAAAATCGAACGTAAAAAAAATTAAAATTGGAATTTTTTTGAAAATGAAGGAATTTTCAAGAAAATAGTTGAATTTTTTAACTAAACAGTTGAATTTTCAACCTATGAACGTGAATTTCCAAGGAAAAAAGTTTTTTTTTTAAATTCAAGCAGTTGTGTTCTTAACCAAATTGTTGAGTCTTTGAACAAAAAAGAATTATTGAGAAGACAGTTGAATTTTCAAACAAAAATTTTTCTATCCAAAAAGATGAATTTCCGAACCAAAAAGACGAATTCGCAACCAAATACATAAGTTTTAAGCTAAACAAAATTAATTTTCAACTACATAGTTTCCTTTTTCAAAAAATAGTTAAATTTTGAACCAAACAGTTGAATTTCCATCTAAAATGACGAATCTTCAAAAAATGGATTTTGAAGAAAGAAGTTCAACTTTTAATCAAATAGTTAAAATTTCAACCAATAGAATGAATGTTTGATGAAAAAGTTTATCTCTCAACCAAAAAAGAATTATTTTGAATGAAAAATTTAAAAGTTGACTTTTCCATAAAAAATAATTTACCTTCAACGAAGAATAGTTAAATTTCCTTGTTGGGTTCGAATAATTCTGTTCGCATATGAACTTCGCGTACACGTGTAGATAACAGATTCGAAAATAGATGAGAATATATAAACCTAATAACTTTTTATTTATTTTTCTTGGAAAAATGAGTTTTAATTTTAATTGCTGCTTTTAATGTTAATTTGTAATAATATTAAATAACTAAAAAATGTACTATTTTTGTTGAACAAAAAATATGACTTTGCACCAAAAACAGTCGTATTTTCTTACTGGATTCTAATAATTTGTTGAAAATTCGTATTTTTTGGTTGAATTCAATTGCTTTTCATGTGAAATTGAAATCTTCTTTGTTTAAAATATCAAATATTAAATTTTTCATGCAGAATAAAAAACTAGCTATTTGGTTAAATAAATTTTAATTTTTAACATCAGAAAGCTGGTATAGGCTTTAACGAAATTTATTATATGACGAATACACATATTTATTAATTTTGAAATTAAAAATCCAACTATTCAATTTTTTTTATTCATCTACTTTAGCTGAAAATTCAACTATTTTTTTTTTAATTTAAGATTTCGGATAAAGGTTTATTATTTGGAAAATTCATCTTTTTAGTCAAATTGAACTATTTTGTGGAGAATTCGTTTTCTTTAATACAATTTAATTTTTTTGAATGCAAATTTAACTGTTTCATACTTGGTAGAATACGTAGCTTTTAAAGTTGAAAATTTAAGGATTGTGATGAGAATTCATGTATTTTGTTGGAAATTCTTCCTTTTCGGAAGGAAATTAATTATTTAAACTGAAAATTCAACTATTCCAGTTAAAATATTGCATCATTTTAGTCGAAAATTCATCTTTATTTATATCAATTTTAGCTGGTTTGGTTCCAAATGCGCGCGCTTGTTAAACTACTTTGGTTCAACATATAACTATTTTACTAACAATTCAATTCTTTGGTGCAAGATATTTCATTTTTTCAAATTCATATCTTTGGTTGCGCTGTTAACTTTTTGAGTGGAAATTCACTTTTCTTTAGTTGAGAATGATTTTTTTTACATGGAAATTTAGGAGGGAGTAGACTCGTTAATTGAAAGGTTGAAAGGGTCGATTGAGAAGATAAGGAATGAGGTAGGTACAAAAGAAGGAAAAGAAGAGGGAAAGAGAGGCTGGTGGGACGAGGGATGGAGGGAGAGTAAAGAGAGAATGAAAGAGTGTGTAAGAAAGTGGAGGAAAGGAGAAATAGAGAAGGCGGAGTACGACAGGAGAAAAAGAGAACATGAAAGGATGCTGGAAAGGAAAAAGCAAAAGGGAACGGAGAAATACAAGGAAGAAGTAGAAAAAGCGATCAAAGAAGGTAGGGTCTGGGATGTGATAAATAAGGAAAGATGAGGAAGGAAGGGCGTGAATGAAGAAATAGAAATGGGCGAGTGGACGGATTATTTTAAGGGTCTGTTAGGGGGAGAGCAAAATAGGATGAAAGGAGAAAATAGAAGGATAGTCCAGGGAGAAATGAAGGAAGGAAACGCAATAACAAGACAAGAAGTGGATCAGGCGATAGATAGACTGAAAAGAAACAAGGCCAGAGGAGAGGATGGCATGGAGAACGAAGCAATAAAGTATGGAGGAGAAGGGATTAGAGAAGGGATGTGGAAGATCTGCAACAAGGTTTGGAAAGGAGAAGGGTGGCCGGAGGAGTGGATGACAGGGCTGGTGGTACCGCTTGTCAAGAAAGGAGAGGGTAAGAAGGTAGAAGAGTACAGAGGGATCACTCTCATGCCAGTGGGTTATAAAATATACGCAGAAATTTTAAGAAAAAGGTTAGAGAATCAGATAGAAGAGAAACAAAGTATTCCACACAATCATACGGGATTTAGAAAAGGGATGGGGACAGTAGATAACATTTACGTCCTCAACTACTTGGTTAACAGAAACTTAGGGAGAAAAAGAGGGAAATTAGTCGCCTTGTTCATAGATTTTAAAGCAGCTTTTGATTCAGTGAATAGAAAAGTGCTATGGCAGGCAATGAAAGAGAGGGGAATAGAGGAAGGGTTGGTGGAGAGGATAAAGGAAATTTTTACTGAAACCAGGATTAGGGTGAAGATAGGGGGAAAAGGGGGGTGGTTTTTTGGACAGGAAGAGGTCTAAAGCAAGGGTGCCCGTTGAGTCCGCTACTATTTAATATGCTGCTGGCAGACTTAGAGGAGAAGCTAAAGGAGAAAGGGAAAGGGGGACGATTTTGGGTAATAGAAAACTATATTCTCTAGCATACGCGGAAGACGTAGTTCTATTAGCAGACGATGAGATGGGGATGAACCTAATGATAAGAATTTTCGAAGAGTATGTGGGAACAAAAGAACTGTTCTATTACTTAGGTTTTTGGTTTGAGGCAGGAGGGGGAAATGAGGTGCAGGTGAGGAAAGGAATCGAATGTGCGAGTAAAGTAATGAGCCAAGTATGGGGTATAGGAAAGAAAAGGTTCAATGACGATTGGAGAATGAGGGTTTGGATGTTTGATGCGTTGGTTTGGGCGGTGTTGTGTTATGGAGTAGAGGTCTGGGGATGGAAGGAATATAGGAAAGTGGAAAGCATGCACGAGAGATTTCTGAGATGGGTAATGGGGGTTAGTTGGAGTTGCCCAGGATACATGTTAAGGGAAGAACTAGGAAGGGAAAAAATGGTAACTAGACAAATTAAGAGAGCCTGGAAGTTTGAAGAGAAGATGAAAAGAGGAGAAGGGAGCAGAATGGCACAAGTGTGCTTGGGCAAAGTTCGGAACAAGGAGACGAGAGGCAATTTGGGAAATTCGAAATGGGAGGAAGAAAGGAAAAAAGTGAGGAGGGCTTGTGCTATACAAGAAGGGGTACTGGAGTGGGAGAACATAGAGTTAGAGCTATTAGTAAAACAAGGAGAAGAGAGATGGATAAAGATTATGGATTCGAGGTACAATAGATGGTATATGATGGTCAAAGGGTTATCGGAACCAGAATATTTGCAAACAATAAAAAAGGAAGACAAATGGTATAGAGTGGTACGGTTTAGAATGGGAGAAGGAGTGAGATCCTTTAGATATTGGATGGATGAAGAGGACAATCTGTGCAGAGTATGTGGATACGAAATGGAGTCATGGGCACATGTGTTAGAGAGGTGTACAGAAGATGAAGATGGACAGTTGAGTGTGGATGAGTGTGTAAGATGGATTTTGGATGGTAATGGACAAGGAGTGACATGGATGAGAAAACTGGAAGAAGTAAGAGAAAGCAAGGGAGCAGGGCAGAGCCAAGCGGGTAATCCTGTCTAAAGGAAAGTAACTAGCAAAAATTCTAAATTTGTAAATCACTGAAAATGTATTTGATGGTAAAAGAAAACGGAAGCCCTGGAAGATCGCTCATTTGTAGAAGTTTAAGAACCAATAGTATTAATATTATTTTTATTTTAAGTAAGGCGAAACATTAGAATATAAGCAGCGGTTAAGTTAGGTTAAGGATGAAATGTAAATATATGTACAGGGAGCGGAGGCCCTCAAACCCATAAAAGGGAGAGATTAAATATACATACAGTTGAAAATTCAACTATTTGTTGAAACTTCAGGTATTTTTTGAAAATGTAATACTTGACAGATGTCAATGAAGTTGTGTAAGGATTAATTTTTGATCGACAAAAGTAGATCATTTTGATCTGAAGTTTATGTATAATCAGAATGACATGCAACGGTTTGATATCCCGGTTTTTACTGTGTAGGAAAATCAGTAAAAACTGAATTATCATTTAACTTGAATTCAGTCCACACTGACTAATTTATACATATACTGAAGCGATTATTTTGTTATTTCAAATCATTTCTTTTCAGTAAAAATATGCTGAATCAAAAATCGTAAAATTTTTATTTGAGTAAGTATACTGTCATCTTCAATTAAGATGAAAAGAACATTGGAAAGAGTATAAAATAAACTTTCATTACTATATTATAATAAACACAGTTGGTAGAAAAGAAGATACCACAAATACAATTTTGCCAGTGAGAAGTGAGTGATGTATGTATTTCAAAAAGTCTTACATAGAAAGCATAATTTGAAAACAAACATGTTTGAATTAGCGAAGAATTATTCCGCGTTGCATTATTCTTTTTTTTAAGTATTATTGTTGTGAGCCCGATCCTGTATCTCCAGAATGATGCCAAAGATGTGAATGACTAACTTCCTTGCCCCGACGTCGATTTTCTCTAGCGGCACGCGGATTCATTGTGCTCGCTTCTTCATGATTTAGAGGAGGATTTGGTGGTGGGAAATATATAGGAGGATTTAGTAGTTGGGTATGAGGAGGTTGTAGGTGGAAATTTGGAGGAGGTTGTTGTAGTTGGAAATATGGAGGAGGATGTTGTAGTTGGAAATTTAGAGGAAGATTTTGTAGTTGGAAATTTGGAGGAATTGGTTCTTTTATCCTGAGTTCTCTCAGTTTTCTTGGTGGGTTTTCTGTAAAAAAAAGGCTGATATATACAAAAATCATCAGATCTGATACAAGAGATCTAGAGCTAGATTATGACCGAGGATCTACATTTGCCAAGTATTGAAAAATCAACATTACGAGGGGTCGACTGCTCTCAGTTTACGTGCACAAGGAATATATTTTCGAAGAATACTTCTAAATACTTGAGGAATAGGTTAAACAGCTCCTAAAAATTCGGTCTAGCGGAATTAGATTACGCGGATTTTCAACCAAATTTTTTTAAGATTATTTTACATCAAGTAGCTGAAACTTTGACTAATGAAGATACATTTTAACCAAATAGTCTAATTTACAAATGAAAAAGATGAATTTTCCGCAAAAATTGAAATAGCTACATTTTCAGTTAAAAAATTAATTTTCATTTAAAAAAAAAACAGAAGACGAATATTTAACAAAACAGCTGAATTTACAACCAAAAAATGACTCGCGATATTCTTAAATCTTCAATAATGTAGAGTAATTTTCAAACAAATAATTGAATTCGCAAAACAAAAAAACCTATAGATTACCCTGGATTACAAGTGGATTACTCCAGCTTACAAATGTATTACTTTGGAATACTGGGATCACTCAGAATGAATTGAATAACTTCAGATTACAAGTGGGTTACCGCGGATTATACTAGATTAATAGTTTGGATAACTGAATTGTCCAGCGGACTACCAAGGTTGTTTCCCCGTCGGAAGGGAAACATGATGATTGATGAAGCGGATTCTGTCGCGGAGTGATAAAATCGTGTTTAAATCGTCGGAATAGCCGAGAAATACCTCAATGTATGTGAGAATATTTGACACTTTTTCGTAATAATTTTGAATTTTTCGGGAAGCTCGCGAATATTTCAGAATTTTTGGGAATAATTCAAGATATCTGAAGTATTAAGAATACTGATACCTTCTTGTCTGATTTTTCCTTTTGACACCTTAGATTGGCGGATCTGATTTCTTTTTTTCTTTGGCCGCATGGATGGTTCAGATACCAGCATACTCGTATCTTGACCTTCATATGGGTTGCGAGGATTTTCTTTAGATAGCAGCATTATCGTATCTTCATCATAATATGGGTTGTGAGGAATATCAATTTGAGGAGCAGGATTAGTTTGGGTCAACAACCATGGATAGGAAGAAGTTCGGTCAAGTTGAGGAAAAGGCAAAGATTCTTGATGATCGGATGGATGTCCAGGATTTTCATGATCAGAAGATTCTTCATATTCAGGAGGATATGCATTTAAATCCAGAAGAGAATTGGAATCAAATCCAGAATTTTGTTGATGAAAAGTTCCTGAAGAATGAGAATGATGTCCACCTAAATCCAGAGCCTCGTGCGCTCTAAAATTTGGATCATATGTCGCAGCTGATAGCGTAGGAATTCTAGAAGTGTCAAGTGAACCCGTTTTCTCCTTATCTTTTTTAGAATGCTTCGCGATGATGTTTTTCAACATACCTGCTGCTTCTTCTGTCGAAACACAAATATACAAAAATATAAACAAGACTCAATATACCAGAAACAAATGATCCAGGCGTTCATCAAAGAGCGACATATGCGAAGTATTAAAAAAGGGTTATGATTATGATAGTTACCAATATCGTTAAAGAAAAGCACAAAGTTAAGCACAAGAGGACCAAAGAGGAGCCTCATTTTCTTTCGACGTATATTCAGCGGACTCGTTTAGAATTTCGTACGCGGAAACTAATGTATTTTCAGAAATCCGCTCGCTTATATATATACTGGTAGTTTGACCTACATTCGCAGGTAGCGTAGGGAAAAGCCGGTAGGGCGATGTACACTTCTTCAAGTTTTATTTATTTTTCATGAAATGTTCCGCATTCTTCGAAGATTGCGATATGCGACACAGGTGTTTACTGCTTTATAACTGCGTGATAAATTAAGGGCCAACGCGTCGTTGCAACATCCTCTGAAAAGAGAGTAAATAAAATTACTTTTTCACGAAAATAGGGAATAGAATTCTTTTAGATTAAACTGATGTCGTTTATGTATTGAATTCAATATGAAACGCTTTGAATTCTAAACCTTTCAAGTGAAAATATTGCAAATTTAATGATATAGATGAATTTTCAACCAAAAAGATCTAGTTTCACCCAGAAAGATTGATCTTCTACTTAAAAACCATAATTTTCGACCAAATAGATGAACATTAAAGATTCCTTAATTCGAGACGAATCGATTGATCTATAATAATACACGTTATTGAAGATTAAGAAATGTATGCTTATTCAAAAAATTTTGTATATCTGTTACAAACAGAAAAACTTTTTTCATAGACATAAATAAAAGTTGACGTATGAATAGAAAAGACTTTTTGATCATAAATTTTCAAATAGAATAATTCTGACAATTTTTGTAAAGAAATCATAAAGCTGGGAAAGGGACAGGGGGCGACGAAACTTTTTTGTCTCCTTTTCCAGCTCGAAAAATTATCATTTCGAATACAAAATTTGATCAAAATGAAGACTTTGGTTTGCCTATTATTCAAAAAAATCACTAATGCTTCCTCTATAAGGAAGCAAATACATTTGCTAACGGGAAGCAAAGTGCTCGTGAAATGAACATCATATAATTATGAATACAAACAAAGTGGAAATACTCGAGATCGAATTCACAGCTAGTTTAACAAGGTAGTTGAATTTTGAACCAAATGGTCGAAATTTCGCACCAAAAAAATTAAACTGAAATCAGGAACAGTTGGATTTCCAACAAAACGGTTAAATTTTTAGCAAAAAATATGAATTTGCCTAAAAATAGTGTAATTTGTTATAAAATAATTAAATCTACTACTAAATAATAAAAAAATTACCTAGAAAAGAAGAATTCTAAACCAAAATTATGATAGTAGCCTTTTGAACATAGAATAATCTAATTCTCTTTTTGAATACAGTTATTTTTATTCAAAACATCTTTTGTTTTGAAAAATTGCTTAAACGAATTAAGCCAAAGAAGAATGTACTTTCAAAAAAAAGGAGTATTGTTGTATGAAATTTTTCCCGTAAAAATAAGCTATGATTTATTAAAATCAAACCTTGATTCAATAATTGGTAAGAAGCGATAGTAAGATAGAATTTAATTGCAAAAAGAGTGTTCAAATAAATGTTCTTTTGTATGTCTTCAAATTTTTTCATCAAATATCAGGTTTTTTATTTGAGATTGAACCATCAGTAATATCATTTTGATTCCTGAAATCATAGGAAAATAATTTTCTTCAGAAATCTGATTTGTGGCGCAACTACCTCATCATTGCTAAAGTGGCTTTTTCCTTTTGAAAAAGTATCTTTACTCTTAATATTCATTGTAAATTATCAATGTTAAACTGACATGCTATCTGCCGAAACATCTGTTGACAGGCTTCTTCAGATAGCCTTCACATGATTCACATGAGATCATATGAAGCTGATATGTTTTCGACATAGAACTTATTCAAAATCTGAGAAGAATTTAATTTTAAATACAAAAAATATGGAACTGAATAGAGAAGACAAAAGTTCAACAAAATAGTTTAATTCTTTACGAAATAGTTGAATTTGCAACCAAAAAGATGAATTTTTAACTAAAATGATGAATCTTGCACAATAAGAGACAAAGGCCGTAGCAGGATAAGCATGGTCTGTGTGCCCCCGCATGGATTTGCTTCATATTCAAGGGATAAGTTTCTTTCATTATGAAACTAATTTACCCCAAGTGCCAAGTTAAAAAAAAATTTTTTACAACAATTATAAATAAATTTTGAAAAATTAAAAAAATCAATTTTCTCAAAATTGGCTCAACCGATTTTGATGGTTCAAATATATATTATAGAAGGTACTAAGACAATTAAAAAAAAATTGACACCTAATTCCTTACAGGAGAAGGGTGTGAAAAAAATTATTATAATTTTGTAACAATTTTTGTAAAATGAAGTACTTCTTGCACACCTACCATTTTTTGCCTATATTATGCTCACATTCAAGGCTCCAAAATATATTTTTGCGGAAATGATCACAGTATTACTTCATAGTTTAAAAAAATAAAAACTACTTATTGGCCCCTCACATATATGCAATTCCATGAGAATGAGGGGCCAACTTAAGTTTCAGCTTATGACGCAATAAGTTATACTCAATGCTATAATAAAAACCAGATGCAACAGCATTATTCAATGTCAATTCACAGTGTGATTATAAGTAGATACAAAAATACTTCTCTTCGTTTACTGCTGACATTCGCCAAACTAATTTCATGTCTCCCCAGGATGCACCACGTGGAGGTTGTCAGTCAAATTAGCATCCCTTACTTTATTTACACCAGACATGCCCAACTCGGGAAAATCCCCTCCGGGAACACATGTTCCGCGTCCACCTCTCTTTCTCCTAGAGAGCGGGAGAGGTGGTAGACGCAAGCGCGTGGTAGACGCGTACGTCACAGAGGAGAGATTCTCGCAAGCGTTTACCACCACTCCCGCTCTCTAGGAGAAGGAGAGGTGGACGCGGAACATGTGTTCCTAGAGGGAATTTCCCCGAGTTGGGCATGTCTGGTGTAAATAAAGTAAGGGATGCTAATCTGACTGACAACCTCCACGTGTTGCATCCTGGGCATACATGAAATTACACCAGAGACTCGATAGATGAACAATCTCGGGGGTTGCCTGAAAATAGCCTTGTTCATATAACGCGTACAGCGAAACATAAACAGACAGGGCCGCCTGAACCGTTTCCATAATATTGCGCAATCTACTTGACTGCGCAGTATAGTGCATGCGTCCCTTCAGAGGCGGAGTCGCAACCGTCTCTCGCCCTGCCCCCTGAGAAACTGCGGGGACCAGCAATTCTAGGAATTCATATAACGCGTCCGATCGCGCGTTCAAATAGCGAGTCTCTGGTGTAGTTTGGCGAATGTCAGCAGTTAACGAAGAGCAGTATTTTTCTATCTACTTATAATCAATTTACACTGTTAATTGACACTGAATAATGCTGTTGCATCTGGTTTTTATTATACCTTTGAGTATAACTTATTGCGTCATAAGCTGAAACTTAAGTTGGCCCCTCATTCTCATGGAATTGCATACATGTGAGGGGCCAACAAGTAGTTTTCATTTTTTCAAACTATGAAGTAATGCTGTGATCATTTCCGCAAAAATATATTTTGGAGCCTTGAATGTGAGCATAATATAGGCAAAAAATGGTAGGTGTGCAAGAAGTACTTCATTTAAAAAAAATTGTTACAAAATTACAATAATTTTTTTCACACCCTTCTCCGGAAAGGAATTAGGTGTAAATTTTTTTTTTTAATTTTCTTAGTACCTTCTATAATATATATTTGAACCATCAAAATCGGTTGAGCCAATTTTGAGAAAATTGATTTTTTTAATTTTTCAAAATTTATTTATAATTGTTGTAAAAAATTTTTTTTGAACTTGGCACTTGGGGTAAATTAGTTTCATAATGAAAGAAACTTATCCCCTAAATATGAAGCAAATCCATGCGGGGGCACCCAGACCATGCTTATCCTGCTACGGCATTTGTAACATAATAGTTACATTTTCAACCAAGGAATCCAGGAAACTTTCTGAAACCTTGAAGATACTATAAAATCGCTCAATGCTTTTCAAAATTGTAGGAAATTTCTTAAAACCGCATGAAAATTTGTTCGAAACCATTCAAATCATTAAGATATTTGAAAATCCTTTGATATTTCTCAAACCTCTTTAATCTTCCTTTCATTATTTCAAAATACCCTTAAATATTTAAACTCCTTTAAAATCTGAAATCTAAAATTGAATCATTCATTCATTCATCATTTATTATTCGAAAAACTCTTTGAATCTTTAAAATCCTATGAAATCCCTCCATTTTTGTTATCAATTTTTTGAAATACATTAAAATATGGTAAAATCGCAAAATTCATTTAAATATCTAATTAATACCCTCGAAAACCTCTTCAAATTATTGAAATCTTTGGGATTCTCATCCCTCAAATTTCCTTAAAATTCACTGAAATAGTCAAAAAATTTGCGCATTACTTAAAACTCTTTTACTCTCCTGAAATCTAAAAATACCATATAAAATCCTTCTGAATTTTCCGGAATTCAAAGAAATTCTATAAAACCGTATGACATTTTTGAAAATATATTTAATCCCCTGAAATATTTTAAAATCTTTTCAAATCTGTGAAATCTCATGAAAACCTTAAATTCTTCTGAAATTCTTTAAAATTTATAAAAGTATTACAAAATGTTTAAAAAATTGGTATACCTATCTTTGAAATTGTATGCATCTTATGGAATCATTAAAAATACCCTAAAATCTTTTAAAGCCTGTGTTATTGTTTAAAATCTTTATAAAGTTTAAAATATTCTTTGCAGTCAATATTATAAACAAATGCGGGCGCGAAAAATTGATTAAAATAAGAATTTTAGTATCGTAAGTATTTGTTTAGATAATTAGGAATAATTATAATGATAATAATATTCTCATATTTCAAGCCTCGAAAGGCAGATCTAATTGCTATTTTGAATCTCAAAGTATCATAAATGGTTTATGTATATTAAAAGGTTGACTTCATGTGTAAAAATTATAATTCTAAAATAAGAGCGTAAATTTCGCAAATCATTATGTTTAAAATCAAATATAAAAAAATGCAAATTGTAATTTTTTTTAAATAAAAGAATTTTCAACAAAATAGTTGAATTTTTAACTAAACAGTTGAATTTTCAACCTATAAACGTGAATTTTCAATCAATCGGTTGAATTTTCAAAAGAAATTTTTTTTTAATTCCTGCAGCTGTATTCTTAACCAAATTGCTGAGCCTTCAAGCAAAAAAGAATTATTCAGAAGACAGTTGAATTTTCAAAAAAAAAGACGAATTCTCAACCAAATACATAAGTTTTAAGCTGAAAAAAATAATTTCCAACCGCATAGTTTCCTTTTTCAAAAAATAGTTAAATTTTGAACTAAACCAAACCTCAACCAAAAAAAGAATTGTATTCAATGAAAAATTGAAAAGTTGACTTTTCAATAAAAAATAATTTAATTTCAACGAAGAATAGTTAAATTTCCTTATTGGGTTCTATTAATTCAGTTGGCATATGAACTTCGCGTACACGTGTAGATAGCAAATTTGAAAATAGATGAGAATATATAAACCTAATAACTTTTTATTCATTTTTCTCAAAAATGTTGTCAATATTGTAAGATTACCCTGAAATACGAACGTTTTCAATGTTTCGTAAATGCGTAATAGTCTGAGGGTCAATGCTTCGTTAAAATAACTATTTTTATGGCAAATAATACATTTTATGTAACACGAGTATGGTTTTCTCGTTTTTTGGGTGTGGCTTGGAGGAGAAAAATAGGCCTTTGTTAGTGGTGGGGTACTTTACCAGCCTAGGGCGGTAAAGTGGACTTTATTGTCCGCAAGAAATGCGCGCGCATGAGCATTTGTTATTTCGATCCACGCGCACTGTTGTGAATAAGTTCCAATTAATATGAGTAAATGTCAATCGTCAATATTTTATATTTTCTAACAACTCGCTGCCATTTCGTTAATTTGGAACATTTTCAAATTTTCCGCAGGATTATGCAAAAAGTCAGTAAAAAACACCAAAATCCCACAAAAAAGTTGGGAATTTTTGAATCCTGTAAAAAGGGATTATTATTGTAAAATGAGTTTTAATACTTTTAATTGCTGCTTTTAATGTTAATTTGTAATAATAGTAATTAACTACAAAATTTCCTATTTTTGTTGAACAAAAAATATGACTTTGCACCAAAAACAGTTGTATTTTCTTACTGGATTCTAATAATTTGTTGAAAATTCGTATTTTTTGGTTAAATTCAATTGCTTTTGATCTGAAATTGAAATCTTCTTTGTTTAAAATATCAAATATTAAATTTTTCATGTAGAATAAAAAACTATTTTGTTAAATAAATTTTAATTTTTAACATCAAAAGGCTGGTGTAGGCTTCAACGAAATTTATTATCTTATATGACGAATACACGTATTTATTCATTTTCAAATTGAAAATTCAACTATTCCATTTTTTTTATTCATAAATACATAATAATTTTTTGGAATGTTAATTTAACTGTTTCATACTTGGTAGAATACGTAGCTTTTAAAGTTGAAAATTGAACGATTGTGATGAGAATTCCTGTATTTTGTTGGAAATTCTTCCTTTCCGGAATAACAATTCAATTCTTTGGTGGAAGATATTTCATTTTTCCAAATTCATATCTTTGGTTGCGCTGTTAACTTTTTGAGTGGAAATTCACTTTTCTTTAGTTGAGAATGATTTTTTTACATGGAAATTTAGGAGGGAGTAGACTCGTTAATTGAAAGGTTGAAAAGGTCGATTGAGAAGATAAGGAATGAGGTAGGTACAAAAGAAGGAAAAGAAGAGGGAAAGAGAGGCTGGTGGGACGAGGAATGGAGGGAGAGTAAAGAGAGAATGAAAGAGTGTGTAAGAAAGTGGAGGAAAGGAGAATTATAGAAGGCGGAGTACGACAGGAGAAAAAGAGAACATGAAAGGATGCTGGAAAGGAAAAAGCAAAAGGGAACGGAGAAATACATGGAAGAAGTAGAAAAAGCGATCAAAGAAGTTAGGGTCTGGGATGTGATAAATAGGGAAAGAGGAGGAAGGAAGGGCGTGAATGAAGAAATAGAAATGGGCGAGTGGGCGGATTATTTTAAGGGTCTGTTAGGGGGAGAACAAAATAGGATGCAGGGGGAAAATAGAAGGATAGTCCAGGGAGAAATGGAGAAAGGGAACGAAATAACAAGAGAAGAAGTGGATCAGGCGATAGATAGACTGAAAAGAAACAAGGCTACAGGAGAGGATGGTATGGAGAACGAAGCAATAAAGTATGGAGGAGAAGGGATTAGAGAAGGGATGTGGAAGATCTGCAACAAGGTTTGGAAAGGAGAAGGGTGGCCGGAGGAGTGGATGAGAGGGCTGGTGGTACCGCTTGTCAAGAAAGGAGAGGGTAAGAAGGTAGAAGAGTACAGAGGGATCACTCTCATGCCAATTGGTTTATAAAATATACGCAGAAATTCTAAGAAAAAGGATAGAGAATCAGATAGAAGAGAAACAAAGTATTCCACACAATCATACGGGATTTAGAAAAGGGATGGGGACAATAGATAACATTTACGTACTCAACTACTTGGTTAACAGAAACTTAGGGAGAAAAAGAGGGAAATTAGTCGCCTTGTTCGTAGATTTTAAAGCAGCTTTTGACTCAGTGAATAGAAAAGTGCTATGGCAGGCAATGAAAGAGAGGGGAATAGAGGAAGGGTTGGTGGAGAGGATAAAGGAAATTTTTACTGAAACCAGGATTAGGGTGAAGATAGGGGGAAAAGGGGGAGGTTTTCTGGACAGGAAGAGGTCTAAAGCAAGGGTGCCCGTTGTGTCCGCTACTAATTAATATGCTGCTGGCAGACTTAGAGGAGAAGCTAAAGGAGAAAGGGAAAGGGGGACGATTTTGTGTAATAGCAAACTATATTCTCTAGCATACGCGCAAGACGTAGTTCTATTAGCAGACGATGAGATGGGGATGAACCTAATGATAAGAATTTTCGAAGAGTATGTGGGAACAAAAGAACTGACGGTGAACGTAGAGAAGACCAAGGTGATGTGCTTCAGAAATAGAAAGACCAAAATAGGTTACGTTTGGAAGATGAACGGACAAACAGTGGAAAGTGTGAAGGAGTTCTATTACTTAGGTTTTTGGTTTGAGGCAGGAGGGGGAAGTGAGGTGCAGGTGAGGAAAAGAATCGAATATGCGAGTAAATTAATGAGCCCAGTATGGGGTATAGGAAAGAAAAGGTTCAATGACATTGGAGAATGAGGGTTTGGATGTTTGATGCGTTGGTTTGGGCGGTGCTGTGTTATGGAGTGGAGATCTGGGGATGGAAGGAATATAGGAAAGTGGAAAGCATGCACGAGAGATTTCTGAGATGGGTAATGGGAGTTAGTTGGAGTTGTCCAGGATACATGTTAAGGGAAGAACTAAGAAGGGAAAAAATGGTAACTAGACAAATTAAGAGAGCCTGGAAGTTTGAAGAGAAGCTGAAAAGGGGAGAAGGGAGCAGAATAGCACAAGTGTGCTTGGGAGAAGTTCGGAACAAGGAGACGAGAGGCAATTTGGGAAATTCGAAATGGGAGGAAGAAAGGAAAAAAATGAGGAGGGCTTGTGATATACAAGAAGAGGTACTGGAGTGGGAGAACATATAGTTAGAGCTATTAGTAATACAAGGAGAAGAGAGATAGATAAAGATTATGGATTCGAGGTACAATAGATGGTATATGATGGTCAAAGGG
>CAKNYM010045709.1:86467-121677 GCA_932195095.1 Andricus curvator | reverse complement strand
TAAGCCTCCCCACCAACTACAAGGTGTTACAGCCCCCAGGGGAGGAACTGTGTGGTTTAAAACAAGTATAAATTTATTTGACTCTAGAATGTTTCTCTAAAAATATACGTATCAATTATTATATATATTTGTTTAAACAATAAATGCCTTAAATTCTATTAAATTCTCTGTAAATGCTCTGTTGGAGTATAAATGCTGAGAAGAGAAAAAAAGTGAAGGAAGAAAAAAAACATTTTAATATTGTTATATGGTGGTTTTATTTATGTAAGTATGCATAAACAATTTGCAAACGATATACATACATTTTCATTAATGTCCACCCAGAACGTGTGGTAAATTATGATTCTGAGCGTTGACAATACCGTGCCGTATATGTAATGCAGCTAGTCTTGCTTGATCTTCGTGATCGATTTCAGCGTAAACCACAATCGCACTATTTTGTATTTTAATGAACATGTGGCCACGGTTGTGCGTGAGTACGGTAGTGGGCTCGTAAAGCAAAAAATTATTTGTACGTCGAAATTCGGAACCATGTATGTTTAGTAAAATATTTATTGGAACTTCACCCTGAGATTCGTCTTCATGTTCAACCATGTAGCCAGATTGATACAGAATGTTATCAGTCGTATGCAAAAAGACTTTATAAGAAATGAATCCATTCGGTGGCCTATTTGCCAACCAATCAGGATATTCGTTGACTATCCACACATTATTCTTAATCTCACCAGTCGAGAGTGTCAATTTAATCCAACCAGCATGGTAGGCATCACCTAATTTGGTAGGAAAAAAATTAACATTTATAGAGTTTTTTACACTAGTAAACTGAAATAGTTAACAATTTTGCTCGGTCAAGAATTTGTCGAATTTTGTACCTCGACTTCAACTCATGATATGGCTAGGAAAGTTGTGAACAAATTCTGGAATTTAGGGTCTACAATCCTTAAAATATTAGCTTTTTGAACTTATCCTTTAAAATCTTATCTCTGTTGGCACATGACAAAAGGGCTTGCAAATTAATTAATGAAATTTTTTAATTTGCTCAAAATTGAAAAAGTTCTACGCTTGTCAACATTTTGAAAATTTTCTAGAAGTAGAAGATAATATTTTTCTAATAAATTAACAAATTTCAATAAAAATTTTGACTGGATATGAAATAAATCTCGATACTGTTCAAATGAAACTTTTTAATTAGACTAAAATTCAAAAGTTGGGTGAATTTTAAATTCATGTTTTATCATTTTCATGACATTTTTCGATTAGACACAAAAGAAAGTTCAGAGATCGTAATTATATCATATTTATTTTCTTTTTCAAACTGACTAAAAATTTTTGTATATTTGACGTAAAACCGAACTTTGTGGTAACGGAATCAAAGTTTATGGCTTATTGTCTTTCTTTCGTACATTTAAAAAATCTCACAGTTCTCAATAATATTATACAAAAAAAATACCTTCCTCTTATGTTCTGTTTCGTTTTCTCTACATCTATTCATAATGAGAAAAAAATTCGTAATGAGAAGAATGTGTTCTGCGATATCAAGAAAGTTTTTCTCATACGAACAAGATGAACGATATAATTTGAAAAATAATAAATATGAATTGTTTTGCCATGAAAGGTCATTAAAGGTTGTTAAGTAGGTCAATCGATACGTCACGAAAAAGTGAACAAATAAACGGTATACAGTCATGTTGTATTCCTAATATAATGAAAACGTTTTTCTCATATAAACAAAACAAACAACATATTTTGAAAAATTATGAATAGGTGTTTCTAGATCATCAGAGGACATGCAACGTTTTTGAATAGGTCACTCGACGCGCCCCGAAGACGTGGACAGATACACCAAATATAGTATTATTGTATTTCGAATATCAACGAAGCTTCTCTCATCACTGAGAAAAATGGATTATTCCCGGTAATAAAAAATATGTTACCGGATATAATCTTCACAGAAAAAACGAAGAATAAAATTTTTTGCAGGAAATTTTTTAGAACGATAAAGTTTTGTTCAGCCAACTTCGTGTTTTTCAAAATACATGTGTTTGTCATGGAAAAACAAAAGAAAGTTTAACCGATATTTGTGTAAAGTTTATCCTTCGAAGTTAATTTTTGTTGCAAAGACTCTTTCGTCAGAAATCGATGTAAAGTTTATCTTCTGTTTTTTTCCGTGTTGGACTATTAACTATGGGACAGCGATCGAGATTATTAAAACTACAATCTATATATATTAAGAAATAGATATTACAGGATAATATCTTGGATTATTAAACTTTTCTAATCTGAGATAATAAAATCTATAATTCAAGATTTTAAAATCTAATATCCATATCAGAATCCTGGTCCATTAGATAACCTCAAATATATATAATAATTTTTGCAAACATATTTATAAACCTATACAAAATTTTGATAGACGAGCTCGGAAGTAGAACTGAAAAAAAATTTCAATTTTTTAAACACACCATAAGCAGGAAAGTGGCTATCATAAGACTACAAAAACGAAAGTAAAGGAGGCTATGTTTCTGTACTTGTACAAGTGGCAGTGATGTGTAATGAAATGAAATATCAACTTATCCATTTTCTAAATCTAAATCACGTGTGATTTAGCACTAATAATCATTTTATAACTTAATTATTACTTATTTCAATGAGAACGGATGCATATGACACGCGCCACGATGCGACGTACTATCTGAGACTACACAGACGCCAGGATATTTTAAAATCTGAGATGTTGCAATTTAATGTCTGAAGATTATAAGAATTTAACATCTAGAGATTATATTTGGTAACATCTTCATATATTAGAAAAATGTTATAGATTATGTGCGCTAATATACTTTTCTATACGGTGTATTGTTCTTTAATTCTATTATCCTGTTCGTATAATCCATTTTTCTCAGTGATCTAAAAAGGGTGAACATTTTTTTCCTAAATGCAAAAAAAAACAAATCTGATTGCCCGACATAGCTAAAAATGATATTAGAAATGTAAATCAAGTAATCCAAATTTCATGTCCACTGCTCTTTTACTTTTCGAGATAAGGTAAACAGAAAAAATTTACACACAAATACACACACACGGACGAGCATCCTAGGTTATGATACGAGTAGAAGACGATGTAAAAAATTCTTAAATTTTCGAAAGAAAGGTATACTGCGCAATATTATGGAAACGGTTCAGGCGGCCCTGAATGTGAAATCAATTGGCCCTCAATATGGATTATTCGTTACGAATATTAATTATAAAATTAAATTACACTCACAATCATTAGGCAGGAGCCCCGCGCATAAGAGGAGTAGAACAGAAGGAATTAGCTTCATTTTTTCTAATTGTCACAATGAACGAGAAAGGAAAAAGTGAACTGATTGATGAAGAATTTCGACGTCTATTTATACTAACTTTTACAAAAGCTGAATGGCGCATTTTATTTATTCTTCAAAACGAATGAAGTGGAAGGCGGAAGTTTGTGGATCTCAGACATCGAAATTTCCTCTATTTGCTAGGTTTAATGTCCCTGACGCGTTCAGAATAATAAACGATAACAGCCTGTGTGAAAACAAGAATTAACAATAATTTCCTTATGTTCTTTAGCTTTCGTTATTGTATCTTTATTAAAATTATAATTAACGGAAAGAAATTTATTATTATTATTATTATTACGGCCGTGACGCACTTAAGCGCAAAAATCACCATTCTTGACAGTCGCGAAATTATTCAATTTTTAGGTTAGGCATACAGGCTGTGCAATATAAAAAAAGTAAAACGATTATCTTTATTTCTAACTTATTAAATATTAATTATTAAGACAGATAACGTGATTTATCAAAATATATTATCGGAATTTTAATATGCATTCCATAAAATTTGTAAGAAATTTCAAAAGTGTTTTCATACTGCTGTTGGAAGTTAGTACCATGGAAGGAAAGATTTTGAATATGTTTAAAGGCTTTCAAATGAAAAATGACGTCCACAAAGACGCAAGGAGACCTTACTTTATAATTTATCAGAAACTGCATTTCGTTCTAGGGCAGAAGATTTTAAAAATAAATTTTAAAATATTGAAAAAGTCATTTTAATTCCTGATATTAATTTTTGTTATTAAGAAAAGAACCTCTCTCTTTATGATTTGAAAAAGGTCGTGGTTAGACCATCTTTTTGGGACGATTTTTATATCTGCTTATCGAATATAATTGGTAAATATCACGCTTTTCAAGGCATTCAAAAGAATTTCTAGAAAACTTTGGAAGAATAATGTTGCTCTAAATTTCTTTCTAATATTCTGAATACGTTTGGTAAAAGGAAGTTTTTGAAGAAATTATTATTCTGGGTTGGAACTTTGAATTTTCGAAAAACAATTATAATTCAGATCTGCAAGAAAGAATTTTCCTAACGATTTACAATAATTTTGTCTTTGAAAGTATAATTTTCGAAAAAATTAGTATTCTTATTTAGAAGAGCATATTGTTAGAAAAATATTATAATTCAGACCTGGAACAAGGAATTTTTCAAAATAATTACAATTTTGACATGGGACGGAAGATTTTTGGAAAGAATTATGATTCTGTTTCAAAACAGGAAATTTTTGAACAAGAATTCTAATGCAGATCTGAAATAAGGAATGTTCCGAAAGAATTATTATTCTGATTAGGAAGAGGAAATTTTTGGGAAGAATTATAATTCTGACTTGAAATTTTGAAGGGAATCTAGGTTATCATTAGAGAACAACAGAAAATTTTTAACGTTTTTTTCAGACTAGATGGAGCTGTGAATTAAAAATTACTTTAACTTACTTTTTTTTCTGAAAAAAGATCTTCTCCTTTCGCTCCGCTGGGAATCGAACCACAGATATCATTAGAGAATAACAGATATATGTTGATAAGTTTTTTCTCTCGATCAATCTAGTAGCTTAATGGGAAAGCACCTGACCGGAAATCAGAAGTTCTGTGGTTCGACTCCCAGCATAGCGTAAGGAGAAGATTTTTGTTCAGAAAAAAATTAATTGAAATTGTAAACTATTCATGAATGGTTGAAACAAATTTTTTAGGACTTTTCAGAAGCTACAATTCACAGTTGAAGCTTTTTTCCGCATTATTCAAATTGAATATTATTAACAATAATATTAAATTGTTTAAAAAATTAATTTTATCAACTTTAATTAATTATTTACCTCTCTCTAATTGGAGTTGGACAAAAAGTGGGAAAATTTCTCTTCTACAAATTTAAATTTAAAAAAAAATTTCTCGTTAGGATGTCTGACTCACCATGTCATATTTAAGGACACGGCTGACCAAAGAAGGTCACTACCACTTGAGAAGGCACTGCTCGCGAGTATTGTGCTAATCACTTTTTTATACGATCAGTCACACGATTTCGACGTTGGGCAGTGTGTAGTTTGGACTCGAATTTTATGAACTCAATATCTTTTGAGATTTTCCGTCCAAACGAGAAAATTTCGTTTCCAAAGATGAGCAAACGATTCCATTAAACAAAAGTTCGATATTTTATGGTTGTTCTGCTAACTTCACGGAAGTGATGGACTAGTCGTCGCCGAAATAGGGCGGCTAGCCTTGCTCATGAAAAATATTGGAATAATCATCCTGAATTTCGGAACGATAAACTTCGTTTAATTTAATACAAATTTGCAAAAGTAATAAATAAGAAGAACTGTACTACTTCTATATTAAATAATTACCCGTAAAAACGTTACAAATTGTGAAGAATCGTTCAGGTAATAAAATCAGGCATTGTCAAGTAAAATTAAACAAAAATCAGGCCTTTTCTTCCCAAATTACTTTTATAAGGCTCAAATGTGAAAAAATATATAAAAGGTAATTTCTGTTTTAAAAAGAAAAATATTTTCGTTTGAAAAAAAAGTTTTACCAACGGAATGGTTTGTAGTAACACAAGATTGCATACAACTTAATTGTGAACAAAATTATAATTCAGATTATTTTCTGATTTGCAAAAATTGTTTAAGGTAATTAAAATTAAAGTTTTTGAACTTGGATTGAAACACATAATGTTGAAGGCATTCGAATTTTTTACTTTTGATTCAATAATTTTTTTTTCAAACGTTTAATAATCAGCATGTATAAAATAAAAGTTGTCATTATTTTTTGATGAAACAATTTGAAGTCAAAAGCGGTTAAACTACAAAATTAAAAATTTTCAACTTCTATAAATTCAGCAGTTCGAAATTTTTGGTTAAAACGTATAAATTTAAGCTCTAATTTCCAATCTAATAAACTAAAGATGTTGTAATTGTACGTTTAAATTTTTCTGACTACTGAGGCTTGTATGGGAGGAGAATTGAGTGGACTTAAAATTTCTGCAAAAGAATCTGAAAAAATACCTATTGTAAGCAGATAATTTTCCCAAATACATAATTTTCTAGAAGAAGTTATGATAAATAAACTTTTGCGTTTTGATGCGGATAAAACGATATTTATTGTTACTAAATCGATCATCAAAATCCCTATAGCTGAAAATGAACAAGATGAGGAAAAGTAGAAAATAAATTTTTGTCGAATTCTTATAACAGAACAATTTTATTTTTGGAATGGTTTCGTTTGTTGCATATGTTGTGAACAAAATAATACATAAGTTGAAAATTTCGAAAAATGCGAATGTCATTTTGTTAATTTTGTCTTTGTCTTAATATACTTAGTCAAAATATAGGTATCAATTTTGTTTGAACTGTATTATAGATATTATTTTTAAATGTTATAACAATCGGAATAGTGATAAACAGAAAAGTTTAGTCAAATAATTCGTATTGGTAAAATTATCATCTTTATTAAAACAATTAAAAGATAATTGCGACACAGGTGAATAGGCTCAGTCCCTTCCACCAAGATAATGTTTCTACAAGTCATATCCCTTCGAAATGAGGAAATTGAAATTATTTACACACATAATCAATTTTATCTTGCTTTATTCACGCCTCATGTCTAGGTTCGCTGGAAATATTTGTTGAATTTATACAGAATTTTAATTGCCAGCAGCTAATTTTGTTTTGTCATTTATCCTTAACAATTCTATTCTTTAAGTTTTTATACAAATAGCATTCAGGAAATTTCAATTATTCAATTTGAGAAATTCTTAATTTTTTTTAAACCTCTCAGGCAGTATATTCTCTTAAAAAGGTCAAAAATACCTCTATTATGGCTCAGTTGACGCGTAACTTGATGAGCTTCCTAACGGGTTTTTAAAAAAGTTTCTCGCTCAATTTTTGAACGAGGAATTACGTTTGAAAGTCAGCAGTGATTTTTATTGTACATTAACTGATCGTACCGACAATTTCCGATGGTAGTATAATAATTAAAAATATATTCCTTTTTTCAGAAGAAAAAACTTCTGTAGCATTTGAATCTTTATTGAAAAAATTAGAAGCTAATTTCGATACTTGTAAATATTTTATGTCACTGCCAGCAAGATAGCGTATTTGTCAGATCTTTTTAATCAAAATGATGAAATAGAATTATGTACACATTGAATCGACTTGATATTTATTTAATTTTCAATACATTTTTATTAAAAGCAGCTCATTCTTTTGCGTAATTTATTTTCAACATTTCTGTTCATTACATTTCCGTCTAATAGCTTCCAGAAGGTTTTAATACAATAAAGTAGATGAGTATGCTGCGTTCTAACGCAAGATTCCTACCTTACCGACATCGAGAAGATTCTAGCTGTAGTGGTTCGTATCCGTGCTAAATTTTTCTTGAAAGTGGTTCATGTTCGTACTAAGCTTCTAAAACATTCTCGGGGGTCCTGATGACGTCATCATGCATTCCTACCTTAGCAGCTGTCGTCAGAAAATAATATTGCGCAATTCTGAATTCATACTGCGTCAAGGTTATTTCTTATCTAAAGCATGTCGCGTAAATACTTTCAAGGTGATATTATGCTTTGTCTTGTCAATTCCTACTGCGTCATATAGTTATTGCAAGAAAAACGAAGATGATTTATTACTTTCTCACAGATAAATATATAATAAAAATTCCTGCCTTTATTTATTTAATGCGCAAAAAGGTGCAGGTGTACAGTTGAAATTTGGTACGGAGGGCTATGCATGCCATCCTGTTTTGTCTATAAATTTGATTTATTGCTTCCTTATATATAACATATTCAACTAAAAATTCCGGCCTTTATTTAGTGCGCAAATAATTCGTGAATTTTGGTAAACAAGTTCAAGGTTATTTTCAATTACGCATTCCATTTTGCGTTGCCAAAAATTATATTCCAAACGTGTCAATTATAATGTAGAACGTTCTAGAACTGAAGGATAAAAAGGAAGATGAAAAAAAATATATTTTAAGCCAATTGAATAATAATATGGGTAAAAAAGTGTCTAAAGGATTCTTTATGGTAGGTCATATGTTCGGGATCCTTATCGATTTATTCTGGTATCGAGTAGCAAACGAGGAGTAGAGAGATAACGTTCAGACTTGTTTAGACGTTTTGATTTCAGAAGCATTCATGCTTCGGCAGTCGCAAGCTGCATACATTTCATTAGACGTCGAGAGGTTGACGGGACATAGCATATGGCAAAAGAATGATTATCAAACTTTGTGGATCGACTAAGAAAGCGAACTTTTGCGAGCAGTAAAAAGAACTGATCTCTAGAGAACGAAAGCAGAGTCTAATGAAATGTATGCGGCTTGCGACTGCCGATGCATGAATGCTTCTGAAATCAAAACGTCTAAACAAGTCTGGACGTTATCTCTCTAGCCCTCGCTCGCTACTCGATACCAGAATAAAGCGATAAGGATCCCGAACATATGACCTACCATAAGGAATCCTTTAGACACTTTTTTACCTATATTATTATTCAATTGGCTTAAAATATTTTTTTTATTCTAATTTTTTTTCTTCTTCCTTTTTATCCTTGAGTTCTAGAACACTCTACATTATAATCGACATGTTTGGAATATAATTTTTTGCAACACAAAATGGAATGCGTCATTGAAAATAACCTTGAACTTGTTTACCAAATTTCACGAATCATTTGCGCACTAAATAAAGCCAGGAATTTTTAGTTGAATATGTTATCTATAAGGAAGCAATAAATCAAATTTATAGGCAAAACAGGATGTCATGCATAGCCCTTCGTATCAAATTTCATCTGTACATCTGCACCTTTTTGCGCATTAAATAAATAAAGGCAGGAATTTTTATTATATATTTATCTGTAAGAAAGCAATAAATCATTCTCGTTTTTCTTGCAATAACCATATGACGCAGTAGAAATTGACAGGACAAAGCATAATATAGCCTTGAAAGTATTTACGCGACATGCTTTAGATAAGAAATAACCTTGAAGCTGTATGAATTCAGAATTGCGCAATATTATTTTCTGACGACAGCTGCAGAATGTTCTCGATTTCGGTAAAGTAGGTCCAGTACCCCTCTTGTATCCATGTCGGTAAGGTAGGAATGCATGATGACGTCATCAGGACCCCTGATAATGTTCTAGAAGCTTAGCACGGTTTAGAACCACTTTCAAGAAAAATTTAGCACGGACACGAACCACATTACTTTTTCCTCAATAAAAAAGTTCAATAAAAACGTTGCAGATAGTAAATAATCGTTCAGGGAATAAAATAATCCACTGTCAACTAAAATTTAATGAAAATGTCTACTTTCGTCTTACATGGAAAGAAAAAATTTGTATATGTGCAAAGACGAACAATTAGGGAGACCCAAGTTTTGAATTTTTCATAAATTACGTTTCATTTGAGGGTAAAAAATTCAAAAATAGTTTTAAAAATATTCAAAAATTAATTTAAATTTCTACAATCAAATTTAAAAAAACGTACTACTGTTCTCATGATTAAAAAAATGGTCGTGGATAGTCCAGATTTTTAGGATGAATTTGAAATCTTTTCATCAAATATAATTGGTAAATATCATCATTCTTATCGAATAGAATTCGATTGAACGATTATGTAAAATTTTTATTTTTATCAACTATGTAATACTATGTAATACCTTATTAGAAATTTTAAAGTGCATTCAAGAATTTGTAAGGATTTTCAGAGAATTCAAGAAATTTCATAATTCTGTCTTCGAAGAGGAAATTTTCGAGCAGAATTATAAATATGACTTGAAATGGGGAATTTTTGAAAAACTTTATAATTTGGACTTGGAACAAGAAACTTTCAAACAGAGTAAGAATTTAATCATTTCGGTTTAGAACAAGGCATTTTTGGGAAAAAAAAATTTATATGAAATAAGGAAACATCCAAAAGCATCACACTCAATATTTTTAGCTCTGATGTTTTTATTTAATTGTATTCAGGAAGTTTCAATTCAATTGAATTAAATAGAATTCAATTTTCATTTAAAAAATGAATATTTAAGAATAACTTTATTTCCTCCTTAATAGAAAAATTTGAAGCAAAGACTTTGAATATGTTTATAGGTTATCAAATTAGAAATTACTTACACAAACACGCGGGGAGATTCAAGTGGCTAATTTTTTCTAAACTACGTTTCATTTTAGGTCAAAAGATTTTAAAAATAAAGTAAAAAATATTTGAAAGGTAATTTTAATTCCTGAAATTGGTTGAAAATTCATTCTTCAAGATAAAGATTCAACTATTTAGTTTCCAAGTCATCTTTTCAAATTAAAAATTCAAGTACTTCGTTGAAAATTGATATTTTGTTTATCATTCATTTTGTAGAAAACTTAACTTATTGATTAAAAAATTAAAATTTGAGTTGAGAATTAATAAACTCTTCGGTTAAATGTTGAACTCTTTTTTTAAATTTTTTTTTCGTTCTTAAAAATTCATCATTTTGGCTAAAGTTGTAACAGCTTGTTTGAATAATAATAAAGGTTTATTGAGGATTTAACTTTCTTGTTCACAATTAATAGTTTTGGATTGAGAAACCAACAATTTTTTTACAAATAATTATTTTAGCTTGAACATTCCACAATTTGGTAACAAATTAAACTATGTTGTCAAAATAAGCTTTCTTCTTCAAAAGTCAAGTGTTTTCTAAAACATTCAAATTTTCAGTTTGAAAACTTAATTATTTCATTGAAAATTCGTCTATTTGGGTAGAAAATTAATCCCGTTTCTTAAAAATTCATTTATTTGGCCAGGAATACAAATATTTTGTTGAAAATTAGTATTTTTTCGTTCAATTAAAATAGATGATGATTCGTGTTTTTAATGGAAAATTATTTTCTTCAACTGAAAATTCAGGTTTTCTGCTTTTGTTGGGAAAAATATTCTTGTTTTGAAGAGGCATTTTGAAATAAACTTTTCTTACTCATTTTGATTCAGAGAGTGTAAAATATTTTTTATTTGTCTACAAGTTTGTGTTTTCATCTATTTCCAAAAGTTGAAAATTCTACTGTTAAAGAATAAACTGTACAAAATTACACTGTTGAAAATTCAATTCTGCATCTTCTTCAATTTTCTACAGTTCAATGTTGTATTAAAAACGAGTGATAAAAATGTTATATTCCCATTATTTTCGATGACAATTCAATAAATTTAGAAAAAAATGTTTGAACCCCGAATTTTTTCACTGATAAAAGTAGCAACATTTAGTTTGTATATTTTAAAATACTTTTATTTTGAATAAAAAGGTTTGAATAAAAGATTTTTTAATTGGAAAATTTGGAATGTTGAAAATTCAAAAGAGTTGAATTTTGGCTGGTTTTGTTTGCACTTGAGTTTTCGTTACTTTAAATGAAAAAATCTTGAACTGTAACAGTTGGAACTTTTAAATTTCAATTCGAATTTTCAAGGACCGGAAATTTTTGTGTGAACTGTAAAATAACCGAAAAATGACGGGGAATTTTCGCGGTGATCAAAGTTGCCAACTGTCATTATTATAACTGTATTTTCAAATTTCTTTTTTTTTATAATTCAAATTTTCATTTCATTTGACTTAATCACAAACCTAAATTAAGGATATGAATAGCAAAGCCCAATACTAACAAGTTCGAATTTGTAAGCGAATAATTGGAAATTAACAACAATATTATTATACTGAGAAAGGAATTTAAAAATATTATTATAAATTATAACGATTATTTCCCAAAATGTCCTGACAGATTATTGTAAATTTGGTCTCAAATTTTTTGTGGGACGCGAAACAACTGTCATCCAAAACAAATCCCATCCGCAAATAAGTTTTAGTTAAAAATTAGCTCAAAAATTAAAATAAAGCTAGGGGAATAAGCAATTACACCAACATTGGACTAACCTTCAGTAGTGGTCCTCCTCTTCCTCCCCTTTTTTATTCTGGCTTAAGAATATTAAATAATAAAATTAATATTATAAACATGCAAAGCCTTTGAAAAATATTTGGAAAAATGTAAAAAATATATAAAAAGTATTTTCTATTCTAAACATCAAAATATTTTAATGAAAAAACTGTTCTGACAATTAAAAAAAAATATCGTGGATTTTTGTCAACTCACAATTCATACCATCTCGAAAAATATTTTTATTTAGCCAAGTAAAGAAATTGACTTAAATTTTGATTTACGATTTAAAACGGGCTGCCCTGAAACATGGCCATATCCACTTTCTCAGGATCAATTTTACTGCTCAATATTTTTCACTCTTGGCTACCTAAATTTTAAATTTTATAATCTCTCTCAAATCTCTTCAAATTTCAGAATGTGTCACTTCACAGTTGCGTTTTCAAGCCAAGAAGATACATTTTTAAACAAAGAAATGAATTTTCAACACAAAATATTAATTTTCTACCAAAAAAGACTAATTTTCAACCAAAAATATAATAATTAAATTTTAAGTTAAAAAATAAATTCCTAACCAAAATAGTGAATTCTGAACAATATAATTCAATTTTGAACCGTAATATATAAATTTTTAACTAAAAAGGATAAATTACAAACCAAAAATAGAAAAGTTCAATTTGCTGTTCGAAAAGTATATTTCAAACAAGCAAACGAGATTTCAGCAAAACTAATTAATTTTTAACTAAAAATATATCTTTTCATGCTAAAATGGAATAGTTACATCTTCAGGTAAAAAGATTTATTTTCAACAAAAAAGAAATGAATTTTGAACCACTGAAATTAATTTTTAATCACAGTGATGAGCTTTCAACGAAAAATATGAATTTTGCCAAAACGTGGAATTTTTAACCCAAAAGATGAATTTTATATCAACGAAAAAAACGAATTTTCACCTAAATAGATTTTTTTTCAACCAAAGAACTGAATTTTGGAGAAAAAATAAAATAGTTAAACTTTCTGCAAAACAGATAATTTTTTAAAGAAAAATATTACATTTCTAGCAAGAAAGGTAACTGCTCCACAAAAAATGGAATAGTCAAAGTGAATTTTTAACTCAAATGATGAATCTTCAACTTAAGAAAAAATTAATTTTTAATCAAATACCTGAATTTTGAACTAAAAAGATTAATTTTCTGCCATAAGTGAAATAGCTGAATTTTCAGTTAGTAAAATAAATTTTTAAGCAAAAAAGAAACGAATTTTTAACCAAAAAGAGGGAATATTAACTAATGAGAACTCTTTTACCAAAACAAAGACAGCAGATAAATTTTCAACTAAAAATATAATAGTTAAAATTTCAGTAAATAAATAAAATAATTTTCAACAAAATTAAAGTACATTTTCTACGAAATATTATAATTTTCAACCATGAAGATTCAATTTTTATCAAAAAGTATAAATTCTCGGCAAGAAATAGAACAGTTACATTTTCAGTTCAAAAATTATTCATGAATAAGAAGAAACTGATTTTCAACCAAAAAGATCAATTTCCGACAAATATCTATCAAAATAGATGAATTTTTAACAAAGTAGGGTAAACGTCCCTGTAATCGACACCATAAGAAATTTCATTGACTTCAAATATTTAGAAAATTGTTTTGGAAGGATTAGTTAAAACATGATTGGTACTCATTGAAGCATTAAACATCCTAGAATATTATAAAAATTGATTTTAAATTATATTTAATATTACTTCTTATTGATAAACAATTAAAACTCAAAAAGCACCGATGCCCCAGTTATCGCCATTTCCAAATCTGCCATGTACTAGTAATCGCGAGTCATTGTCCCAGTCTTCGCGAAAAAGGTTAAGTATTCGTGAAATGTGTTTTTAGTGATTTGGACGTGTATTTCGAGTGTGTTTTTGTATTTTAAGTATACTTTAATGAAATGAAAGATGTATTGTTAGTTTTAAATTGATTGAGAGATTGAGACCTCCAAGAAGAAATCCGTCGAAACATAACCTCAAAATCGAATCTTCTGCTAGTTCCAATACGTGTGATGGACATTATAATAATTAATCATAATAAAAATGAATTTGCTTTTAAAATATTTAGTTTTTATTTCAATTAAAAATATTTTCGAATAAAATTAATATCTTATTTATAAGAAATAAAGTGGTCTCAAAAATAAATCGGAATAAATATTTATTAGAATTTTCATCACGGCAAGTGATAACTACAATGCTGAAATTCTTTTATAATACTGAATATTATAATTAAAAATTATAAACATTTTCCTTTTTAAAATAAAGTTCGAAAAATAATATTGAGTTGTATAAAGTCATATAACCTAACATTGTTCTATAAAATGGCTTAGTACAACATAATTACATGGAATACAAAAATTTACACACTGGTAATTTGTATAATTAACCTTTTTGCAACATAAATTATAAACACAATGACGAAATTTGATAAATTGCAGTGACTAAAAAAATCATGTGTATTTGGAGGTTATGTTCTGTTTACGTTGTCAAAACATTAAAACTATCAATAATTATATATCTGTTACACACTTTTATTTATATTATGCAGTATAGATTAATGTTACCTAATGAAAAACTACTCAATAAATATTAACTTCACTGAAAAATGATAATAAACTAAAAAATTGATAATGAAATCACTAAAGTCATGCCAATATTTTACATCACCTTTTTTCAGTTTTAAGCACTTACTTATATTACGATTACTTTTCACGCAGGAACAAGTCAGTTCTCCGATTTCATTTCACGCCTTTTTGAAATTAATTAAATCATTATTTGTAACGAAATATGGAAATAAAATGTTGACAGATTCGTCCTAGTCTTCGCGACCGGTCGCGATTACCCGGGCAAATATTCTTTTGAAATGTCCCTATAATCGTGCCCGATATTTCTCGAACGAGAAGGTACTAAATGAAGACTTTACTTAATTTTATGAAACAAAAATGATCTTTTATTACAAAAAAATAATTTTCGTCCTGATCAAGTAATTTTTGGACATATTAAAAGCTTAAGCAAAGAAACGTCTTTCCTAACCTAAATGTTAAGCTATTTTCCACGTTTCGTGATTCATCGCCACCGGCAATACAAATCAATTTTTTTTACCCATGTGCACTATTTATACAAAAGAACTAATTTGGTTTCTGCAACAAGCACTGTTCAAACTTACTTAAAAATATTTTGGGAATGTATTTTAATGCGGAAAATACTTACTCCTGGCGTTTATACTTCACAACTAACGATTACTGGGACCGCCACGATTACTGGGACGTTTACCTTACATAAATTCTAAACCAAATATTTAAATTTTTAAAGGAATCTTCATCCAAAAAGATGAATTAGTCAATAAGAAGACTAAATATTTTCCCACAAAATTCTAATTTTCAATTTAAGAAGACAAATTTTGAACCAAACATATTTTTTAGCAAAATAATTGATTTTTGAACAAAAGAAAAGTATTTTGAATAAAATGATAAACCAACAACCAAATAAATGAAATATCAACAAAATATTTCCACTTTCAGCTAAACAGTTGTATTTTCAACTATGTAGTTTGAAATAAGTATACGTTTATGTGATTAGAATGTTTGTGTAACAATATACGTATTAATTATTATATATATTTGTTGAAACAATAAATGTCTTAGATTCTATTAAATTCTCTATAAATGCTCTGTTCGAGTGCAAATGCTGAGAAGAGAAAAAAAGAGAGAAAAGAAAAAAAACACTTTAATATTGTTATATGGTGGGTTTATTTATGTAAGTATGCATAAACAATTTGCAGACAATATACATACATTTTCATTAATTTCCACCCTGATGGTGTGGTAAATTACGATTCTGAATCCAGTCAAGGTTGTGCCGCATATATAATCCATTCGATCTTCCGTCCGGTCCTACATTGATTTCAGCGTAAGCCACATTCGTAGAATATTGTAATGCAATAAACACGTGGTCGCGGTCGTTTCTAAGTCTGGTAGTGCCCTCGTAAAGGAAGAAATCACTTGTTTGTTTACATTTCTTACCATGTAATGTTAGTGTAATGCCCTTTGGAACTTCACCCTGAGACTCTTCTTCTACGTCAAAAAGAGTTTCAGAAAGATACAGAACGTCAACAAGCGTATGCACAAAGACTTGATAATGTACAAAGCCGTGCGATGGCCTATTATTAAAATCCAACCATCCAGGAGCTTGGTTGACCATCATCATATTAGATTCAAGAGAACCAGTCGAGAGTATCAAAATAATCGTACCAGCATGGGCGGCAGCTAATTTGGAAGGAAAAAAAGAACATTTATAGAGTTTTTATACATATACATATACATTGATTAGCAGCTCGAACTCGAAAGTTCATTGCCTCACTACCCGATTCGGGTACTGTTTCTAGGTGGATATTTACTACCAATGTGGGCCCACCACACCCACGTTTTTATACATAGTAAACTGAAATATTTAACAATTTTGATCATTCACGAATATCTCGAATTTTGTACCTGGACTTCAACTCATGATATGGCTAGGAAAGTTGTGAAAAAATTTTTGAATTTAGGCACTGCAAACCTTAAAACCCTATCTTTTTGAACTTATCCTTTAAAATCTTATCTCTAATGGTACATGACAAAAGGACTTGCCTGTGAATTAATAACATTTTTGAATTTGCTGGAAATTGAAAAAGTTCTATGTTTTTCAACATTTTGAAATTTTTCTAAAAGTAGAAAATAATATTTTTCTAATAGATTAACAAATTATATTCAAAATTTTGACGGGATATTAAGTAAATCTCGAAACTATTCCTATGAACCTTTTCCATTAGACTAAAATTCAAAAAGTTAGGTCAATTTTAAATTTATGTTATTTTGTTTTAATTTTTTTCTTGATATTTCTCGAAAAATTATTCTTTATTTGGAAAAAATAATTTACAGGGAAGATTTACAAATATTTCTAAGCAAAAACAAATGTTTATGTATGAATACGAATTAAACAGAAATTCAATCAGTAATTATTATTTATTTCAAACTACTGAAAATGTGCTTTAAAATTTGAACTCGAATTTAAAAAGTGTTTAGTTGAAAAAAAATTTTATCGTTCAAGTCTTTAATGTTTCTAGCTTCAAACTGCTTAAAATAATATAATTTAGAAAATTTACAAATTCATTGATTAATTCTTCAATTTACAGCTTTGAAAACGATAACGTGGATTTATATTTTTTTAACTGAATCTTAATCTTTGAACTGTACAATTTATAAAAGTTAAACAGATGTTATTTTGCAGTATGAATGCATTTAATTAAAAATTTGTTAATTATAAAGTGTTAATTGCTTTCATTTTATACGTTTAAATAATTGAGCGTTTGAATTAAAAATTTAATTTCAATTTTGAAAGTTTATAATTGAAGAGTTTTTAAATTTTATTGACCATACGAAAGAGAACGGGGAAGTAAGTATTATCAGTTTGTTTTTAAGTTATATAAATGTAATTTTTCAAAGATTCTTGAGAAAGTTAAAAACGCTTTTTGAAGATTTCAGATGTATTGAAAAAAAAAACTAGAAAATTTTGATGACATTTTTTTTATTACAGGACTTCACCAAATTTTATGAAAAAGCCGGGTCCGTTTAAAGGATATTTAGGACTTTTAAAAGTTTGCAATAAATTAAAAATTATTTTATAAATTTTCAGAAAACTTTTCAAATTTTAAAATATTTTTAATCTCTTAAAAACTTCTAAAATTCCTGATTATATTTTAAACAGACTCAAATTTTTTGGCAAGAGATGCCGCTGAGGAGACTTGCCGCAGTTTTGCCATCTCGTGAAAAAATTAGGAAATTTTCTTGAGGAAAGATGCCTCTGGGGAGACTTGCGGCAGTTTTGCCATCTTTACAACTAGTAAGAAGATGTTCTTGGGTGAGAGATGCCGCTGGTGAGAGATGCAACAGTTTCGCCATCTTTAGAACTAGTAAGAAAATGTTCTTGGGTGAGAGATGCCGCTCGTGAAAAATGCCGCTCGTGAGAGATGCCGCAGATATGACAATTAGTCCTGTGAGACTTGCCTAAGTTTTGCCACTTTGATGTGGACTTGAACATATTTTTTCGGATGAGAGATCCCGCTGAAGAGACTTGCCGTTGGTAAGAGATGTCGCAGATGTGACAATTAGTCCTGGGAGACTTGCTGCAGTTTTACCACTTTGATGTGAACTTCAAATTCCCGGATGAGAGATTCCACTGGGGAGACTTGCCGCGGGTAGGAGATGCCGCAGATGTGACAATTAGTCCTGGGAAGCTTGCCGCAATTTTTCTATTTTTATTTGAAGTTAAACAATTTTTTGGAGAGGAGAGATGCCACTGGGAGACATGCCACTAGTGAGAGATGCCGCAAAAATGTCATTTTCACTGTGAGAAATGCCGCACGCGAGAGAAGCCGCTAGGTAGAGATGTAGCGGTTGCGACATGCCGCAGATGTAACATGCTGCAGATATGACATGCTGCAGATGTGACATGCCGCAAATGTGACATGCCGCACATGTGATATACCGCGATGTGACATGTCGCAGATGTGACATGCTGCAGGCGTGATTTGCCGCAGAGAGACTTGCCGCATTTGAGATGATATGCACATGTCAAAACCAAAGTCCATCCCAATATCTCCCGTGTAGTTCTTGAAGATACTTACAGCAGTTTGAAGTTTGCTTTTACCAGAGGCATAGATCGTCAGGTCATACATATAAAATACGTGAGTGACCTTATGCTCGCGCTGATACGTGTCGCCACAGAGGTATCCTGGAGAATTTCGTAGTGCGAGAGATACAGGAAGGACTGTGATACAAAGAAGCGAAGGACTCATGATATCACCCTGAAAGACACACCTCTGCAAGGTGACGTTGTTCGTTGTCACACGATAATTTCTGGATGAGATAGTAAATCTAGTTTTCCAAAGAGGCATCAATCTCTCTATGCATCTGACTATGTGCGTCAGCGAGAAACTGTTGATTATCTCTGATCCATCTCTCCCTCTTCTGTATTCTTCTCCTTGCGTCAGATAAAAACCGTATTTTTTCAACAATATGCTGCTCGATTGTCAGCAGCTTTGACTTGTTCAGTGTGATTCACGATCCTTAATTCTTGGGCGAACTTTCGAACCCTTTCCGTGAACGGTCTACCAGATGCTATGCAGTCAATCACACATTGAACACGGGACGCATTCTGTCTTGCCCATCCAATCTTCTTCTTCAGTTGATGCAAACGTCTTTTGGTCTTTTGATCCATCGTCGGTTTTATCCTTCGATTTGAATCAGCCAAATATCTCGCAGCACCATAAACTGAGCAATTGTGTGGTACATAATTGTGCACAGTAAATACCTACTGAATGTACGGGTGCTCAGTAGAGACCTGCGGTGCGCAGAGAAGGTGTATAAATCGTACAGATGTGCAGTGCACTCCTGCTGTGCAATGGCGTGCGCAGTAGAGATTGTGGTTCGTACAGATACACAGTGCAGTTATACAGTACTTGAAGCTGCGCCGCATCTGTATGTAGTACATTAAGATGTGCAGTGGAGTCATGTAGTGTGCAGGGATTCGCAGTAGAGGTTTATAATGCATGAAGCTGCGCGTTGCGTTCTGCAGAACGTGGGGCTGCACATCAGACACGCGTTGTACATAAGTCTGCACAGTGAAGGCATACAACATGTAGGGGTGCGCAACATCACATACCGAAAAGATCTACCGCGCAGTCCTTCTTACTACGGGATTCCACTGCGTAGCTTTATTTACCACAAAAGTGTACTGCGCAGCTCTATGTCCTATAAATACCTTCTACGCATCCATGCATATCTTACGCATGTACTGCGCAGCCTTACTCGCGATATGTCTATTGCACAAGCATGCGCATTGGAGGACTCTACTGCTTAGCCTGATTTGCCAAAAAAGTATTCTGCGCAGCTCTATGCCCCATGAATAACTACTGTGCAGCTATATGTCCTAGAAATAGCTACTGGCTCCTTACAAATCGTCTACTGCGTAGTTATATGTTCATTGATACCTACTGCGCAGCTTTATGTCCCATAAATAAATACTACGCACCCCTACTGCGCAGCTTTATTATTCACAGATCTCCACTGCGAAACTCTACGTACAAGTCTAGCATGTATTTCAAATAATATTTCAAAATACTCAAATTTATTTTGTAGCTGTATTTGAACTACAGCGGCTGAGTCGTATTTTCCCTCTGATGTATTTCAACTGCATGGTACTGAAATACATGTATTTCGGCAATGTAGTTGAGGTATTTTGTGCCCAGCTCTGATTTGAAGCAGTCTGCAGTTGGTTCTTCATTGAGATGGAAGGAACCAAAAAATGCTTTAGGAGTCTGTATGCACTAAATTATGCTTTAGTAAACAGGCGAATGGCTAGACGAAGTCGTCACAGCAAACTAAAATTTATTTTCATCCAAAGCATCCCATTGTTTAACACTTACAAGCACGTGTTTTTAATAAAAATAACACCACCTAAATGTTGTTTGATGTAAATATGTGCAAAAAATGATTCTTAGTTAACAAAATATCAACCTCTGACATTATTAATCTAAAATTGGTCACATATATTTATATCACATCAGATGAATGATGAATGATAATGACAGATGAATGACGATTAAACTGCGCAGCAAGTCCTGCCGAACGTAGAGATACAAATCAGACATGTGTGGTACATAATTGTGCACAGTCAAGACATTAATGAAAGTTCGGTGTAATACTATTTGGTTCTCATACACTAGTTATGTTCAAATACCCAAAACAATGAAGTGCAATTTTGAACGAAATCGGTTATTATTATTATCCGTGCCCCGAAAACCATGAAGTTTCTCTTTGATTATTATTAACATGGGGAAAGGACATATTTTTCTTAAACCGCTGCGTGTTTTTGATGATTTTGGAAATCTTGATAAAATTTTCTGTTGAAATTATGTCTTCAAACAAAAAAGCAATCCCATGCATGAATGTGGGAGAAATATAAAAACCGAGGGCGCAGCGAAGCTTACTTTCAAAACGGAAAAAGTTGCAGCACTTTATCCAGAGAAAAAACGTGAAATCAATTTCCTATAAAAATATGTATTTTTCAATTTGAAATTCGAAACATGTTTCAAAGGTCTTCAAGGGCCAAAGATTCTCTCTTTTTTTCTAAATCACTGCAATTTTTTTCTTAGTTCAACAAATTATTATATACTTACGCCTCTGCACGTTTTGCACTGGCGGCGCCGCTGGAGCGGGGTTACGTTGTGGTCGTGGTGTAAATGCATCTGTAAGATATAACATTGGGATTTTTAATAAAGAACTTTTTTAACGAATCTCAAAAATCTGCTATTGGTCCAAACTAAAGATAGCTTAAATGTAATCCCAAAGTCAGTTAATTTCAACCGAGGTACCAAATTTCGATGAAGTAAATATATTTTACATATAACATAAATATGACATTAAATGTGGCATGGTTGAAAATTTAGGATTTTTACTCATGCATACACAACAATATCTTGAAACAGACAATAAATTAATTTCTGAATTAAAAAAATATATATTCAGAAAAAATTTTATTGCTTGAAATTTAATAGCGGAAAACAGAAAGGAATCCGCCACTTTTTTTGCGCTCAACGTAGTTTTTGAAGGAAAGAATATAAATTGACGCAACAAAGCCCAAAATAATCGTCAATGCATGCTGTAACCGGGTCTGTCTTTAGTTTACCCTTTCAACCCCTTTTAACACTGGAAAATTGGAAAACTACCCCTAATTCGGTTCTTGGTCATGAAGTACTTTCCACCCCCTGATAGGGGTAGTTTTTCGTTTTTAAGGTTTGAAATGGTGCTAATCAAGTAGAATTAACGTAGTTATTATACACGTACACTAATTGATTTTATCTATGGTAAAAAAAAAATCAAAAATATTTTATACACGTTCTTGTTTATGACGTATTTTCCACCCTCTCGTAGGGGCTGTTTTCCAGTGTTAAAAGTGGTTGAAAGAGTAAACTCATGACAAACCCGGTTACAGCACGCATTGACGATTATTTAGAGCTTTTTTGCGTCAACTTATGTTTTTTCCTTCAAAAACTACGTTGGGCGCAAAAAAAGGGGCGGATTTTCGGCTTATTCTGGTGTCCCTCTTTTTACAAATTCTGACACATGATCATAAGTTTAAACAAACATGTGCAATTAATTATTCTATAAGAATATGTACGTTTTAATCAAGAATTCGAAACTTCTTTCGAAGGTCTCCACGGGCCAACGCCGTTCAGCGAGAACAATTCATTGGCGGCTCAGAAATAAAATTGGGATTTTGTTCAAAATTCCAACATTTTTGTTTAGTTGAAAAACATTACAATATACTTACCTGGATAGTTTGAACTTGGAGGGCGTTCGTAAGGATGATACCGGTGCGGCGACCAGTTTGGTCCTGGACGTTCATTTTGCCAATCATCAACACTTCCATCTGTAAGATATAATACATGGAGTTTTAATAGAAAATTTTGTCAATGAACCATTCGGCTGTACTGCGCCTATTGGGAATTTCCCATTGTGGCAGTACTGCGCCAGTATCGATATTCAGTACTGGGCCAGCACTGGTACCTCAGTACAGAAAAGCGTTATCATCCCAGAGAAAATATCAGCACAGGTGCCAGCACTGTCTGCCAGTTACGCGCCAGTACTAGCTAGTACTGGCGCAGTACTGCGCCCGTTGTGAATTTCCCATGTTGTTAAATGTTCCACTGGACCAACAATAATGATTTTCATAAAGAAAAAAAATTTGAAAAACAAATTATTAACACAAATTCCAGTTGTTTGAATAATTGAAAACGAATAAATTATTGTTAATAAATATTCCAGTACACCAATAGTAATAATTTTCAGGGAAAAACCGAATTTTTGAAAAAAAATTATTGAAACAAATTTCATTTGTTTAAATATTTAAAAATTAATAAATTGTTGTTAACAAATATTCCAGTAGACCAATATTAATAATTTTTAGGAAAAAAAAAAATTTTCGAAAAAATATTATTTAAACGCATACCGTAGACCGGAAAACAGAGAGGATCTAGACGGGCGATTGAAGAGTGTTCCCGTTAGGACCTTGTTAAAAGTTCTAGATAGAGCTCGGCAAAAATAGCCGGGCCTTTCAAAATCCCATTCGTAATTTCTACATGGAAGTATGCAAATTAAAGAATTTCGAACGCCATATCGGATCCATCATTTAAATTTGTAACTATTGACATCAAGTTCAAGATCAGCGACATCAAAAACCCCTTTGTACCAAGTTTTATATGGACGCCTATGAGGAATGTAGGACATGCACTGTATTTTTAAAAACAACCATGCCAAAATTCACAATGCTGGAGGGCCCACAAACTTCAAGAAGCCATGGAAAAACAAAAATTTCAAGCACAATTCATACGTCTTGCAGAACAATATCGAAATTAACAAAAGCTACCGGTAAATTACCATAAATATCTCAAATATCACAAATTTCCACAAATTTTATATGTAAATCTTGATAAATTCTAGATATCAGAACCTAAGCTACTGCGTATACGGTATGAGGTATGCACATCATAAACTTTCACAAATTTTTAAAAATTATCACAAGTTTAAACAAATTTTAATGAATTTCCACAAACTTAAAAAATTTCAATAAATTTCATAAACTTTCATAAATTTCTAAAATTCAAAGAATTTTTTTAACGGGCTTTTTGGGTTTATTTTGAAAACAGGGAAAGCTATAACATTTTTGTCCAGAGAACAAACATGTGCAAATAATTATCCTATAAGAATATGTACTTTTTAATCAAGAATTCGAAACTTCTTTCGAAGATCTCCATGGGCCAACGCCGTTCAGCGAGAATAATTCATTGGCGGTTAAGGAATAAAATTTTGATTTTGTTCCAAATCCCAACGATTTTTTTTAGTAAAAAAACATTACAATATACTTACGTCGGTAGCTTGAACTTGAAGCGCGTTCGTAAGGATGATGCGGGTGCGGCGACCAGTTTGGTCCTGGACGTTCATATAGCCAATCATCACTTCCATCTGTAAGATATTAATACACGGAGTTCTAATAAAAAATGTTTTCAATGAACCTTCCAAATTCGCTATTGTATCAAAATAAAGATAGCCTGAATGTAACATGTAATTTGTAACTTTTGACATCAAGTTCAAAATCAGCGACTTTGAAAACTCTCCTGGTACCCAGCTTTATACTGCTGCGACGAGAAATCGAATTCTTGCCACTTTTATTGGATTGTGGAACACTGTGTGGCTGCTAGCAGTGCTGCAGTTGGGTGTTCTGGCTTTGAAGATACGCCTCGATAGATGCAGTATTATTTTAAAAATTATTTTTGAGCAGTTTTTAAGTCTATCCGAAAAAAACGCCCACGAGAAATTTCGGGCACGCACTGTATTTTTCACAAGAGCCCTGCTGAAAGTTGAATAGCTAGAGAGCCATCAAATCTGAAGAAGTCATAGAGAGGCATGCACACAAACTTCGAACACAATTCATAAACCTGCAAATTATACCATAAAAATACTTTTATAAAACTAAAAATATTTTCACAAATTTTCACAAATTTAATCAATTTCATCAATTGTCATAGATTTTTACGAATTTTAGAAATTATTTTGCCGTGATTTGGAAGACCACCATTACCTATGAAATGTCGAAAAATGAGTTTTTTATCTCGTTGGAATCTTAAAAAAAGATACACCTGTTTATTTAAATAATTTGTTTAATTGATAATAATTTTAAAAATAATGATTGCATAATCCATGGAAAACACCGTTAACTGCAAAGGTTGGTGATTTGTGATTCGAGAGAGAGCCATAACTGGCCGTTATATAACGGACAGTTATTGGCCACGGTGAGCCTGAATGAACTGCAACGTGAACTTCTTACTCAATGCAAGTTCTTTGCAGATTTAATTCTCTGATGTTGTCTGAATATTTTAAGTGAGAAATAAAAAAAAATCGATCAAGCCCTTTTTTTGAAAATTCAAATTTTGATTTTTCGAGTTTTTTTTTTTAATAAGAAATTTCAATTATGTGTAAGCTCTTATACACAAAATATGCAGTAAAAAAGTCCCGATACATTTTTGTGGCAAACGATAACTGTATCTTCATAGGGGTTTTTGGAACCCTATTTGCGCCACAAAAACCTATATAGAATGCAAAGATTTATTGTTGAGTAAGAATGTGCAATAAAGTTAGGGGCGAAACACCCCTACCTGCGCTATGAACACAGCTATAGGAGATCCAGTTTAGGTTTGAAACAAAAGTTTATACAAACTTTTTACTACATATTTTATGTATAAAAACGCGTGCATAATTAAACATTTTCATTAGAAAAAAAAGGATTCTCGGAATAATTGATAAACATTAAATTAATAAATGAAATTACCAATGATTATTAAAATGAAATTAGTTAAAATTTACATTTTTTTAGAAATAATTATTAATTAATAATTGATTAATAGCCAATTAATATTTATTCATTAATACCTAATTAATAATCATTAATTATCAATTAATTTTAATTATTTATTAATAATTTATTCAATCATTCATTTATCACACTTTTTCGATCGAATTTTAAATTTTATAAGAGACTCTACAGTGGCTCTTTATCACAAATCATTTGTGAATTTCTTTTTAAATTACACTGGCTGGCGAAATATGTAGTCATCTAGAGATTTTTTCAGCGATACTTTATCAGAATCTGGTTCATTTTTTCGATGAAAATTCACATTTAATAAGAGCTTCTGCAATTGCCCTTCATCGCGAGTAATTTCTGAATTATATTCGCTTATTATTTCCACTCCGCGTTCTGCGCTATCATTTGTGACTTTAGACTAAAATTTCTAATTCTTAAAAAAATTTTGTTTTATATATATACCATTAAGCCATTTTCCTTTCGGGGTAGGCGTGACACTATCCGATTCGGGTAGTGTTTCTAGGTTGATAACTTGTAGTAAATAACTACAAGTGTGGGCTCACCACACCCACGATGTGCCAACAGCACTCAGTTTTCTCGAATGGTCACCCATCCAAGTGCTAACCGCGCCCAACGCTGCTTAACTTCAGTGATCTATGAGAGGTTGAATCGAAAGCTTTCCGGTAGTCAATACAAGCCATTGACAGGACGCGCTGATGGGTTGCAGCGTCTTTACAGACACACCTGTCAATTTCGCCACACAGGCTCAATTCGTCGAACAATCCCGTTGTTTAGAACAGCTATAAAGATGTTATACAGTGTGTTTAAACAAGTTATTGGCCTGTTATTCTCTGGGTTAGACAAGTTTCCTTTTTTCGGCAGGAGTATAGTGCGTCCTAACACCAGCCACTGCGAAATAGGCGTCTCCGACTTTAAATATGAGGTGAATATGCGGGCCAAATGTTGGTGTGTAAGAGTAAAATTCTTCCACCAGAAGTTCTTGATACAATCTGGTCCAGCAGCGGAAAAGTTCTTCGTGCCTTTAAGTGCTTTTTTCACCTCTTCAGCAGTGATTGATGGACATTCCCCCTCCGATTTTATGAGGTTGTCGCAGAACTCCTTGAAGCGGATGATAATGTCAGCTTCTTGTTCAGTTGATGCAAGCGTCTTTTGGTCTTTTGATTCATCGGCGGTTTGAGCCTTCGATATGAATCAGCCAAAGCTCTCGCAGTACCATGAACTAAAGAATTGATGGTCCAGAGGTCAGGCTCTTGTGAAATATCTTCACGAAGGGAGGCATCTATTCCAGCTAGATCTTGGGGCTTAGGAGGAACTTGCATATTAATATTCCTCCTTGTCCTGAAATCGCGATGATCTGTCAGAAGGTGCCTGCTTTCCGCTGTTGGTCTTAATATCGCTTCCTCATCTTCGTCTGCAGCTTGATCAAGCAGCGGTTGGAGAAGCGCTCCGCGTACATATCCATTTTTTCGGAGGTAGTCGGCTTGATTTCGCAAAGACTGATGCGAAAAGTGCTGAAGCTCTGGGTATTTCTGGCACCACAGAGTGTGCATACGCGCCATAAAGCCTCCGCGAACAGGGATAATGCTGGCATTAGCAGTCTAGCAAGTCATCATTGAGTTGAGTCGTCCACTTGATGTGGGCGCTTCGCTGTTTCGTCGTCGTGTTTCCATTTAAATTATTCTCAGCACCCCGAACTCCGGGATGATCGCCATTGTTTGCCGACCCATTGTCGGGTGCTCTGCGCGTTTGATCGTTTTGAACCGCATATACAACTTTTTCGTGTTTTGGTGGTGTCATTTTTGTTCTCACGAGCAGCTAAGAAAAGGGTTCGTCCATCCTTGTAGAGCCCCGCGTGCAAGAATAAGGCTGCATACTCTGATAGGTCGCCCGGTATCTTCGAGGCACCGTTTAAGACAACTCACCCAGGTGCATTATTGTAACCATATTCAGCAGAAACCCTTGATACAAGGCTCTCTATCCGCAACCCGAGAACGCGTTCGGTGGCTGTGTCATAGCCCTTCAGTTCTATTCCAAAGGAATCGAAACCGAAACCGTATATATATGGTTAGTACAGCTGCATAGTGCAGTATTGTAGTGCATAGAGCTGCGCAGTACCCATATGTAGTGAATTAAGTTATTTTTTCACCTCTCGCAATAACTTTATTATGTTTAAGATGAAGATAAAATTATTTTTTATATATGAAATATGAGGAGAACAGTTAAATTTATGTAAATATGTGCAAAAAATGATTTTTAGTTAACAAAATATAAACCTCAGAAATTATTAATCTAAAATTGGTATGTCTTGAAATATTTTCATTCATTTTGTTGCTGAAAAATCGTTTGTCACGCATATTTATATCACAGATGAATGATGAACGTATACCGGAAAACAGAGAGGATCTGGACGGGCGATTGAAGGGTATTCCTGTTAGGACCGTGTTAAAAGTTCTAGTTAGAGCTCGTCAAAAACATCCGGGCCCTTCCAAGTCCCAATCATAATTTCTAGACGTATGCCATTTAAAAAATTTCGACCGCCATATCGGATCCATCATTTACATTTGTAACTATTGACATCAAATTCAAAATCAGTGACTCCAAAAACCCCTTTATACCAAATTTTATATGGACGCCTATGAGGAATTTAGGACATGCACTGTATTTTTAAAAACAACCATGCAGAACAATATCGTACTTAACAAAAGTTACCGGTAAATTAGCATAAATATTTCAAATATAACCAATTTCCACAAATTTTATATATAAATATTGATAAATTCTAGATACTAGAGCCTCAGCTATTGCGTATACGGTATACAGTATACAAATCATAAACTTTGACAAATTTTGCACATTATCATAAGTTTCAACAAATTGCAATGAATTTCCACGAACTTGAAAAATTTCAGTAAATTTCATAAATTTCTAAAATTCAAAAAAAAATTTTCAACGGGCTTTTTGTGTTTATTTTCAAAACGGAGAAAGCTATAACATTTTTGTCCTGAGAATAAACATGCGCAATTAGTTATCCTATAAGAATATGTACTTTTTAATAAAGAATTCGAAACTCCTTTCGAAGGTCCCCACGGGCCAACGCCGTTCAGCGAGAACATTTCATTGGCGGTTAAGGAATACAATTTGGATTTTGTTCCAAATCCCAACAATTTTTTTTTAGTAAAAAAACATTACAATATACTTACGTTGGTAGCTTGAACTTGAAGCGGGTTCGTAAGGATTATGCTGGCGCGGCGGCCAGCTTGGTACTGGACTTGAAAAGCCGGTAAATCCGTCTTGTGTTAATCTTGGACGTGATGGTGGCGACTCAAAACCTCTATCTGCAAGATATAATAAATGGACTGATATTACAAATTTTTTTCAACCTTACCCCAAAATTAAGAAATCGGCTACCACAAAACCCATCTCATACCAAAGGCAGGAAAAGCATCCGTAAAATTTACTGCACGATAGGTTTATATAGATAACGCCGAGTTTAGTAGATTTTTCTGGAGGCTAGGTAAAATTCACAGAAAGTCAGTAGATTTACCTAAAGTATTTGCAAAATCTACTGAAAAGTCATGTTGTCTAAATGTGTACTGATCGTTTTGTAAGGATCGTTTTTCTTCGTGCAAGTTTCAGACAAGTGTGTGCGAATTCAACAATTTTCGCCGTTATATTAGATACACCATTCAAAGTAACTTTTGGCCCAGCAGCGGAAAAGTTCTTCGTGACTTTAAATTCTCTTTTCACCTGTTCAGCAGTGATTTATGGACATTCCTCCTCAGATTTTAGGAGGTTGTCGCAGAACTCCTTGAAGCGGATGATATTCTCAGTATCTTCTTTCAACTTTAGTGTTTTCGGGATCCTGTATACGTCTCTCCAAGAAGTTTCTACCTCCTTGGGCTTGGGTGAATTTTCTACAGGAACAGGGAGATCGCTGAAGAGGCGCGAAGGGTCAGCGAGAAACTGCTGATTCTCTCTGATCCATCTCTTCCTCTTCTGCATTCTCCTCCTTGCTTCAAATAAAAGCCGTATTTTGTCAAAAATATGCTGCTTGATTGTCAGCAGCTTTTTCTTGTTCAGTGTGTGATTCAAGGTCAAGGACTCTTGGCCGAGCTTTGGAACCCTTTCCGTGAACGGTCTACTAGATGCTATGTAGTCAATCACACATTGAACACGGGACGCATTCTGTCTTGCCCATCCAAGCTTCTTGTTCAGTTGATGCAAGCGTCTTATGGTCTTTTGATTCATCGTCGGTTTTAGCCTTTGATTTGAATCAGCCAAAGCTCTCTCAAAACCATGAATTGAAGAATTGATGGTCCAGAGGTCAGGCTCTTGCGAGATATCTACACGAAGGGAGGCATCTATTTCAGCTGAATGTTGCGGCTTAGGAGGAACTTGCATATTAATATTCCTCCTTGTCCTGAAATCGCGGTGATCTCTCAGAAGGTGCCTGCTTTCCGCTGTTGTTCTTAATATCCCTTCCTCATCTTCGTCTGGAGCTTGATCAAGAAGCGGTTGGAGAAGCGTACATATCCATTTTTACGGAGGTAGTCGGCTTGATTTCGCAAAGACTGATGCGAAAAGTGCTGAAGCTCTGGGTATTTCTGGCACCACACAGTGTGCATACGCGCCATAAAGCCTCCGGGAACAGGGATAATGCTGGCATTAGCAGTCTAGCACGTCATCCTTGAGTTGAGTCGTCCACTCAATGTGGGCGTTTCGCCGGTTCGTCGTCGTGTTTCCATCTAAATTATTTTCAGCACCCCGAACTCTAGGTTGATCGCCATTGTTTGCCGACCCATTGTCAGGTGCTCTGCGCGTTCGATCGTTTTGAACCGCCTCTAAAACTTGTTGGGGTTTTGGTGGTGTCATTGTTGTTCCCACGAGCAGCTAAGGAAAGGGTTCGTCCATCCTTGTAGAGCCCCGCGTGCAATAATAAGGCTGCATACTCTGAGAGATCGCCCGGTATCCCACATGCACTGTTTAAGACAACTCACCGAGATGCCATTCAGCTTCCGGCACAATTGTTACGCCCCTGCTTAGGAATTATTTTTTCATAACCATCCCTGGACAATTTTCCGCGACTGGTTATTAACTATTGTAACCATATTAAGCAGAAACCCTTGATACAAGGACCCTCTATCCGCAACCCGAGGAAGCGTTCGGTGGCTTTGTCGTAGGCTGAGCAGTACCCTTTTTGGTGAATTAAGCTGTACAGTAGAGTCTTATAATGTGCAGGGTTGCACAGTAGAGTCCTATGATGTACAGCGCTGCGCAGTAAATGCTGCAGTACGTGAAGGTGCAAAGGAAAAAAAGTGTGATGCATAAGACTCCACAGTTAAGATCTACAAAATGTAGGGGTTCGTAGTCGATACTTATGGCACATGAAACAGCTTAGTACAATTGTGTAGTACATTGGGCTGCGTAGTAGAGACCTGCGGTGCGCGGTAGAGATGTATGACTCGTGCAATTTCCCAGTCCAGTCCTGCAGAACGAAGGAGTGCGCAGTAAAGATGTTTGACTCGTACAGATGGGCAGTGTATTATCGCAGTACCTTGAGCTGCGCAGTATCATTGTGTGGTACATTCAGTTGCGCGGTAAGTCCTTCCAAGTGTAGGGATACAAATCAGACATATGTAGTGCATAATTGTGGACAGTAAAGTAAATTTCATAAACTTTCATACATTTCTAAAATTCAAAAAAAAATATTTTAACGGTTTTTTTTCTTTATTTTGAAAACAGAGAAAGTCATAACATTTTTGTCTAGAGAATAAACATGCGCAATTAATTATCCTATAAGAATATGTACTTTTTAATCAAGAATTCGAAACTCCTTCCGAAGGTCTCCACGGGCCAACGCCGTACAGCGAGAACAATTCATTGGCGGTTAAGAAATGAAATTCGGATTTTGTTCCAAATCCCAACAATTTTTTTTAGTTAAAAAACATTAAAATATACTTACGTGGGTGGCTTGAACTTGAAGAGCCGGTAAATCCGTCTTGTGTTAATCTTGGACGTGATGATGGCGACTCAACACCTCTATCTGCAAGATATAATATAGGGATCGATATTACAAATTCTGTTCAACTAAACCCCAAAATTTAGAAATCGGCTACCACAAAACCCCCCTCATACCACACGCAGAAAAAGCATCCGTAAAATTTACTGCACGATAGGTTTATATAGATAACGTCGAGTTTAGTAGATTTTTCTGGAGGCTAGGTAAAATGCACAGAAAGTTAGTAGATTTACCTAAAGTACGCATAAAATCTACTGAAAAGTCATGTTGTCTATATTTGTACTGATCGTTTTGTAAATAATACGGATCCTTTTTCATCGTGCAAGTTTCAGACAAGTGTGTGCGAATTCAACAATTTTCGCCGTTATATTGGATCCAACATTCAAATTTGTAACTTTTGACATCAAATTCAAAATCAGAAACTCCGAAAACTCTCCTGGTACCAAGCTTTATACAGCCGCGACGAGAAATCGAATTCTTGCCACTTTTATTGGATTGTGGCACACTGTGTGGCTGCTAGCAGCGCTCCAGTTGAGTGTTCTGGCTTTGAAGATACGCCTCGATGGATGCAGTATTATTTTAAAAACCATTTTGATCTGATTGAAAAATTTTGTTATATATATGGCTGAAATATGAATCATTGACAATGGAATAGGACACAGACAATTATCTACAGAAATGCAATAAGATTTATGTATGCTGGTTGTGGAGGACTCAATCTTTCAGAAAGGAGCAGGTCAATTTCGCAAAGTGTAGCTGTTACATTGTTGCCGCACTGCGAAGCTGAACCATAGTTTTCTATTTTCATATAGCCTACAATATTTTTCAGTCTGTCCTCAAAAAGTCGAAAATATCTTTTTTTGAACCAGCCTAATATGTACCTTTAAAGTTCTGCCAAAGTTAAAATTCGAAACTTATTTCAATTGTTCTCAGCGAGAACAATTTATTGACGGTTAAGAAATAAAATTTGACTTTTTTTCTGAAACACAGCAGTCTTTTTTTCGTTCAAAAAAATTATAATATACTAACGGTGATCGGGAGAATTGCTTGGAGAATCGTCAGTCCTCGCATTCTGATCTGATATTTCATTAGCCGGTCTTTTACGCTGCCCCACTCCTGATGACCAAAGTCGACGTAGCCTATCCATTCCATCTGTAAAATATAATTTAGGGATTTTGATCACAGAATTCTTTCAACAAACACCAAAAATTTTCTATTGGTCCAAAATAAAGAAAGCCCAAATGTAATCCCAAATTCAGTTGATATTGAAAAAAACGATGGTTCCAAATCTCAAAAAAGTAAATATATTTGAGAATCTAGGCACCCCGAATTATCTATTTTTTGAGCATACTGATATTCACAATGTTCACTTTCCATTGACAAATGCGCAAAAATCAATAACTTTCAACGTTATTTGGAGTTTATATTTTATGAAAAGTGAAAATATTAACTGATGAAGGTTGAAAATGACAGATTTTTTCTTGTGCCGACATCGATTTTTGAGCTTCAACCCTTGACGTTCAAAAGCAACCCCTTGATACCACGCAGATGTGAGTTTGTCAAAGAATTTTCTTATTCAGAAATTTACTTTGTAAATGGAGTTTCTGATGTTTGGGGCTCGAAATTTTATAGAGTGAATATAGTTTCTTATTTTTGGGCTCCTTGAAAAAGTCAAATTTGAATTCTTAGATGAGCGTTTGATTTTTAAGATATAGGGGTGGTTTTTGCGAAAAAAAACAAGCATTCGTAAGCCCAAGAAAAGCCCAACACTACTTTATATTTTGTTTCTTCCTCGTTTGAGTTTTCACATAGGGGGTAGTTTAATTCCGGTAGGAGTACTTTTTAGAAATTAGTTGTTGTATGTTCAAGAATAAAAAAAGCCCAAAATTCTGTCGTCTTTGATTTTTAATATATTTAGATTTTTATGTCGTGGAGAGCTGGCTTGAGTCAAGCCAGCACCTGCACTCCAAATTTGAGTTTTCAAAAAAAGTAATGACGCCCAAAAATCGGCAATATAGCCCAAAAAGCCCAAAATTCTGATACAAAAAAAGTTGGAAATTTCAATTGTGGAGGTGCTAGCTTGATGGACCTCTTTTAATTGAAATTTTTGGAAACGCGGTTTATAACTTTTATAACAATTTATAACTTTTGTAAACAATTGTTTTGATGTTTGCATTCGGGGTAAATTAGTCGAATAATGCTAGAAACTTACCTTTGAAAAATAAACCAAAATCAATTCGTTGCAACCCACCCACGCTTACCAGCTACGGCAATATTGAAATTATTGCTCGAGCTATTGCGCATACGTCTACTTCATAAATTTTGATAAATGTCTATAAAAATAAATTAATGAAAATTTTATAAACTTATGAAAATTTGAGAAAATGAAAATTTATTAATATAATGGAAACTTATGAAATTTAGAAAATTTGTGAAAATGTATGGTAAGTTACTGAAATTCATGGAAATGCATGGTAATTTAGTGCAAACTTTATATAAAATTTTTGCTGGACGTATGAGCAGTAGCGCAATGCGCGCAATACGCAATATCGTAATATAATGGAAAAATGTTTTAGATGCACACACGGAAGAAAGCAGTTTGTGAAGAAACATTTTTACATCATATGTCGGCAAACGCATGGGGTTTTAAAGAAAAAATTCCGAGCAGATGTCGGCAAAAATTGTGGTCAAAACCTTAATTATTTTTATCAGGGGTACACGCGAATATTATGTTTGTAACATATGTTAAGGAAATTTTCAGTTCAAATTGAGATAATTTTTCTAAAAATCTCTATTACATAGCATGTGATGAAATTTTTTCCAAAATAGGTTCAAAAATTTAATATTTCATCTTTACGTGTACCCATAAACTCAATTTCCTACTAACATATGTTACACCCCGAAGAAAATTTTTTTGCAACATACGTACACTGGTAATAAATAGATATTTTAATGTATGATTGCTGTAGTATTATATTATATTCTACTTACGAACAGAATTTCCAAGTATCATGAAGACGACAAAAAGCCGGAGAAACGTGAAAACTCGCATCTTTCTGGAAACAGGAACTTCGACTGATCTTGAACTGACTGTACTTGTATATATAATAGCTTGCACGTCATTTCGACAAATAGTATCACTACATTCTGGCGGTGAAGTGGCGTTTTTTTCTAAGATTAAAAGTCTATTTACTTTCCTTGAAAATGCTGAATACTCGTGATGTAGATTCGGTCTGTCTGCACCTTGCCAACGAATTCACACAAATACCAAAACTTTTGTCAATATATTCGAAAATTGTTTCTCAGGGTATGAAAATAACTTCGGGATGTAGATATACAAATTTTCGAAATTGACTCAAATTTAGCTCACATCCAGCATACCAGAGTAGTATAGCTATGACAGTTCTGTGACACTTTGGTCGGTAAAACAG
>CAKNYM010045709.1:0-71467 GCA_932195095.1 Andricus curvator | reverse complement strand
CTGTTTTACCGACCAAAGTGTCACAGAACTGTCATAGCTATACTACTTACCAGTTCATAAATTTTCTCAATAAGCGAGGAGATTTGTTTTTAAACTTCGTACCGGTTCCAATGAAACCTCGTAATATAATTTTCTAACCAGAAACGTTAGAAGATTTCTGTGACTCAAGTAAATTTTGAAGAGACGAAAAAAAAATGTGCATTGACTGAAATTTTTTGAATACCATTTCTCATTGAAAAATTCACAACCAATACCTCAAATAACAAAAATTAAATAATCTCGAATTCTTACAACTTGTGAATTTGAGTCATCAATGTATGATTTTTCAAGGAAAATATCCATTTTCGTCGAGAACGCATAAATATATGCTTGAATTGTTTAAGCTTGTTAGCTTGCCTGAAAAATTGTTGATTTTCCCTTGAAGATACCAATTTTCTTTCAAACAATGTTAATCGAAACTCAAATTGTAAATGCTTTCAGATATTCTCCACAACTGCTCGTTTTTTCTCAATAATGATACATTTCTTTGAAAAGCTCCAAAATCTGAAAAGTAGTTCGAAATTCGAAATGACAAAGTTTCAATTTTAACTGAAATTATCTTTTAAATACTGTATGTATGTGAGGCATGATTTCTGAAGTATGCCCACCATACAAATAAAAATTGCCCAATTGTGGTCAAAATTGTAGAATACAAATTTGAGACGTTAGGTATCATTTTATTAGACTGAATCAATTCTATAATTGACATTTGATGCGGTTTTTGTTCAAAAATTATTAATTTAAATTTCTAAGCCCTCACAATTAAATTATTCGTAAAACTTTGCTGATAAAATACTTTCCAAATGTTTAGGTTTCAAGAATTTTCATTTAATATTTGTAAATTACTAAACTTCAGATTCTATCTGTTTGAATTTTAACTGTTCACAAATATATACAATTTTAATTTGTGCCCGAACATTAAAAATTGAAAAGTTTTGAATTTCTACTTCACAATTGTTTGATTGGTAAGCTTTTTCATTCAAAATTGTACATTTCACAAATTGTTATTTCCAATTAGTGAATTAGTATATTTTCAATTATAAATGATTGAATTTTTAACTGATTAACTATGCAGATTTACATTCAAAAATTGTCTTAAAATCTTCCACATGTTTCAAAGAATGGTTTGAAATTTTTTGCAATTTTATCAATCGGTTTGAATGTTTGAAAATATTTTTATATATCCTCTCAAAATTAGTTTGTCAAATTGAGAAATTATTACAAATTTTCCTGGGAATCTTAAGAAAAAATTTGTTATCATCACGAATGCTTTCAGAATTCTCCAAAATCTTAGAAATCTACAAAAATCTACATTTGTTTTAAAAAATTGTTAAATACTTTAAGATTTTCGATTATTTTCCAAAATGTTTTGAAAGCTTTGAAGTATCTTTTAAAATTATTTCAATTTTTTTCAAAAATTTAGGATAAATCTTTCAATATAATAAAAATGCCACAAAATCTTGAAGAATATTTTTTTTGTAATTTTGGTAATCTTTTGAAATATTCTAAAATCTGTTTGATCACTTGAATGTTTGCTCGGAATTTCAGGAAAATTTTTCAATATCCTGGAACCTATCAAAATTCTCAAAAAGGTTTTTTTTTCAAAACTTTGAAAAAATTACAATAAAAAATATATATTTGGAAATAAATATAAGTTATCAGAAATTTTTTTATAATCCTGCAAAATTTAAACAGTTTTGTGCGTGAAAAGGTTATGAATTATAATGTGTTAACAAAATATTAAAATCTAAAGCAAAAAATGTCCAAAAAAACTTCGTTTTTGCGACTATGTTTATAAAGTCTGCACAATGAAGAAAGATCAAAATGCCAATCGAATTATAACGATATTGACGTTTACATAATGTTATTATAATATTCAATTATAATTTCTGAACCTCAAATTTATGATATAATAGTTGATAAATGGATTTTTAATTTTGTTGAATTGTTAAAAATATTTCGAATAAATGATTGTAAGAAAAATTATTTTTCAGAAAAGCAGCTGATCAAATAAAACACAGTTGGCGATGGTCTGATTGTTTCATATTGATTCAATGTCGTTCATATTTACTCAATAACAAGATATATAAAACAATTAAAGTAAATCAACAGTGACTAAGAAATTAAAATCTCATGATGAAATGGCGTAACTGTTTGATATTTACAGAGATTCTGTGATAAATTTAAAGCGATAGCGTTGAAGAAACGTTCACGTCTGATAATCACGATGTGCTGAGACTTTTCTACCGAAAAAAATGAATTTCCAATACGAAAGAGAGGGATTATCAATCCAAAAGTACGAACTTTCAACAGAGCAGTTGCAGTTTCGTACAAAAAAAAAATTGTCAACAAAATCGTGGAATATTGGAAAAAATAATTTAATTTATAGGAAAATAGTTGAATTATTGACCATGGAGTCTAATTTTCGATATGCAAAAATGAAATAAATAATAAAATTTTCGGAATTAAATTAATTATCAACCAAATAGCTGCTCTTCCAAACAAAATGTTCAAATTTTGAGAAAGCGGGACGAAGTTTTTACAATATAGTTCAATTATCAAGAAAATAGTTGAATTTTCAACCCAGAAATATGAGTTTTCAACGAAGATACATTTTTAACGAAAAATGGAATAGTTAAATTTGCCGTTGAACAAATTAATTTTAAACGAAAAAAAAAAGATTTTTCGACAAACTGGTTGAACATTCCATCAAAAAAAGGAATCATCAACTGATAAAACGAATTTTCAAAAAAGTAGTTTAACTTTCTCCCAAAAGCACAAATATTCAATATAATAGCTGAATATTGAAATTACGAAGATAAATTTTCAGCCTAAAATGAAATATTTGAATTTTTGCTGAAAAAAAATCAATTTTTAGTTTAACAAATTGATTTTCGACCAAAAAAAGGAGATCAAAAATTAAAATTTATTGTTTGAAATAGAAAATCATCTGGAATTTCTACAGAAATCTTGAGAACTTTTTTGCTTTAATTTTCTTTAAACCTTTAAAAATTCTTAAAACACTTCTTTTTTCGCAATCATTCAAAATCTGGATTTTGTCTTATATTTCTTAAAATCTTTGCAAATTTCAAATTGTTTGTGAATCTCTTTAAAACTTTCAAGGTTTCAAAATACCTTTAAAAACAATTTAAATTATTGTTAAAATATATAAAAATTCAAAAAATAGCTTTTAAATTTTGTCTTGAAATTCATTTTCCAAATATACGTCTCATAATTATCTCTCTTTGATATCAGAAATTAAAAACAGTCCACCGAAAAACATATTTCACAATTTCTGGTTTGCTGAGTCAAGAATTTTTTCAAGTGTGTAAACAGTTTTCTGTTTTTAGTAAAAGAGCATGAATGTGCAACATTTTCAGCCTTATTGAAACAAGAGGAAGGCTACATATTGAGAGAAAAACAAGAATTATTTTGACAATGCTACCTTGCTTTATTGATTATTATTGATTATTGTTGATATTGATTTTTCTAATTAAACAAACCGCTTCTTTAACACAATGTTTTTTCGATTAGCCAAAATCAAACTTCAGGAAATTGTACTGTTACGAAACAAAATCGTTAAAAATAGAAAAATTTAAACCAAATACCCCCACTGAAAATAAAACTACCCCCTATTTAAAAACGCAAACTTGGAAAAACAAAGTACACCAGAATTTTGCGCTTATTTTGGGCTCTCGAATGCACGAAAAAAAATTCAGGAAACCACCCCCTGTTTGTAAAAAACCACAACCTTTCCCAAAATAAGATCTGCAAAAAAACCAAGTTTGTAGATGGGTGTTTGATTCTTTGGATGCGGGGGAGGTTTTCGCAAAAAAATTTAAGCATTCGAGAGCCCGAGAAAAGCCCAACACTACTTTCTATTTTGTTTTTTCCAGGTTTGTGTTTTTACTGAGGGGCTGGTTTTTTTGTACGTAGGTGTGGTTTCTGGAAATTTTGTTTGGTGCATTCGAGAGCCCAAAATAAGCTCAAAATTCTGATGCACTTGGTTTTTTGTCAGATCTTATTTTTGGAAAGGGGGTGGTTTTTTACACATAGGGGATGGTTTACTAAATTTTTTTTCGTGCATTCGAGAGCTCAAAATAAGCCCAAAATTCTAGTGTAGTTTGTTTTTTCCGATTTCGCGTTTTTACATAGGGGGTATTTCTTATTTTCAGTAGGGTTGGTTTCTGAAAATTGGTTGTTCATGCGCTCAAGAGCTCAAAAACAGTCATCCTTTTTGGTTGATAATTCGTCTTTTCAGATTGGAAATTTGAGTATCATTGTAGAAAATTTACTTATTGTTTAAAATTCATATTTTAGTATTGAAAAGTGAACTACAATTTCTTTGAATTGAAATTCAAATTTTGTTGTTGAAAATTGGTCTTTTTGATTTAAAAATTTAGATCTTTCAGTAGAAACTTTGTTTCCAAATTTGGTTCACCACTATACACATTTTCAAACAAAATATCTATGAATCAACTAGTTCGCTGGTATGGATTGAAATTCTCCATTCTCCAAAAATTAATTACTTAATTAATAAAATATCCTTTTTACTTACTCAAAGCTTTGCTTCAGGATATTCGAATAAATTAGTCTACAGTTTTCCTGAAAAGGTTATTTAAGCTTGAATTTTACAGGCAACTCATTTTTGGAGAACTGAGATTTTCAAACTTTAAATCTAATGCTTATGTTTATGTAAAATTGACAGAAACATTTCCTTCCTTAAAAAAATATCATATAATTTTACATTATTACCAAGTCGCAGTTGCTTTCAAAATCTAACTCATAAGTAGAAATAATACACCTTTTATTAAATATCTATGAATCAACTAGTCCGTTGTTATGGATAAAAATTGTCAATGCTTCAAAAATTAATTACCTAATTAATAAAGTATCCTTTTCACTTTATAATTTTTTTTTCGGTTTTTGAATCAATCTATAGTTTGCATGAAGAGCAGGTTATTAATGCTTGCATTTTTACAGGCAACTAATTTTGGAGTATTGAGATTTTCGAACTTTAAATCTCATGTTTATGTTTATGTAAAAGCTATAGAAGCATTTCTTTTCTTTAAAATAATCATATAATTTCAAATTATTATCAAGCCGTAGTTGCTATCAAACTCTAACTCATAAATAGAGACAATATATCATATTATATAATAAGACTTTCCAATAAATATCTATAAATCAACTAGTTCACTGTTACAAAATTGAAACTCTCCAAAAATGAACTACTTACACACAAATAATAAAGCATGATTCTATTGAACTAAAAACTTTATTTTAGTTTTTGAATAAAATGGTCTACAGCTTGCATAACGTGCCCAGATAACAATTGTGCACGCACGATGCGCGCATTGTGCGACATAAATTGATGCACACATGTGTCGCACGTCGTGCAGTCACAATGCGTGCGGGCAGATTGCACGCACGAAGTGCAGGTCTAATGGGAGGGTTAATAAATAATTAATTTAATTGTTTTAAATGTAAAATAACAAGTGGAAAATGGATTTTATTTCGTTTATTATTTTATTAGAGTCGTGGATTTACATATAACTCACTTATCGCAAATCTTTGGTAAAGTTAAACGCAATTCGTAAAAGAATATTATAATAAAGTTTGCTTTAGTTTCAAACTTTGGAAAAATTATTAGAAAAGCAAAAAAAAAATAAAAAATCCACAATAACTTAAAATCCAAGAATTCAATTATGGATTATATTGCGATATATTTGATAAAACGTATAAAACTGCAAACAATAAGAGACGCCGGGAGCAGGAAAAGACAATGACTTCTTCTTCTTTGCAAATGGAGGAAAAATGACACATCACAGTACATTTCAAACTTATATTATTATTAATATTATTTAAACGATTATATATATTTTCATATATAATGATAAAAATTATGCTTAAGTGATTTAATCAAATAACATTTTTTCGAAACTTAATGTATCTACACATTTTTTATTTATAATTGAACCGTCGTGCCGCATGGTAGATAGAAGAGGGTATACAATTTTTTGGTCAGAAAGAAAACGGTCCCTGAAAATGATAAAATTATTATTTAAGAAATATTTTTTGATATTATTCATTAAATTCAATTTCCAAAAATTAAAGTTCACAAGAATTTTCAAAATATATTATATAATAATGATATAAAAAAAAATAATATTTTTAATATTAAGTTAATTTTTAATTTTGATCATTTTAAATTTCCGTAAATTTACGTCATCCCCGGCCATCACCGTGCATACACGATGTGCGTCGCATAATATCAACACTGCGTGACTGCATGCGTGACAGCGAAATGCGACGCATTCTGCTCGCACTCTGATGCCCATCACTTGAACGAGGCACGTGTTGGCAAAATTAATGCATTTTCGCACGCACGACGTGCCTCGCATGACGTGCGGGTTCAATGCGTCGCACGATTGTTATCTGGGTGGTTATTATTGAAGCTTTAATTTTGACAGTTAATTCACTTTTGGAGCAGCGAGATTTTTAAACTTTAGATCTCACGTTTATAAAAGCAAGAATAGTACAAAAACGTCATTTACTATCTATTTCTATCATCCCTCAAATTCAGTTCAGGATCATGTAAATGTCTCTGAAGTTTAACTGATTGTGTGCGTTTACCATCGAATTCTTTTCTTTTGGTTTCCCCATCTTTAGCATTGAATTCTCGTCTTATTTCAGAGTTATTATTGCTCTGTTTATCGTTAGATCGATCTTTTTGAAAACGAAAGTCATCATCGCTTATCAACTCTGCCAATTCTACAACTTGGTTCAAAATCTGTTGTGCCTCTTGATTCTTTTCTGCGTCGTTTAAAGATAATAGTGAATCATAAATAGAAATTAGGTTCTGATGGGAGCTGACATCTATAAGACATTCACTTGATCCTGAACTGAATTTTCGTGGATCCGCAACCATCTTTTCAATTTTCCGTGAAACCTTGAATTCATTTCGATGATTTGACATCGGTTACTCTCCAGAGCAAGATGGCGACTGCTCTTCTAAAGTTCAAGTTGAGTTAGTGCCCACCAGATGTGTAGAAAACGTTGGCAATTCTGACTGCGATAGAGATGACTGGAAAGATGCTATGGACATCCATTCCTTCGATGAATCATATGTGGGAAGCTTGGGATAATCTGGTTGACTGGCAGATTGTTCCGATGATGGTAACTTCTGTGACGTCGCGAACGGCGTTTCGAATTTTGTTTTGCCTTTTATAGATTCATATTTAACGGATACAGAGATCTGAGACATAATACATCATTCTATATATTATATCAATTTACAGTTATTTATGTACACTATTTAATGTAAATCAAGTGCCCGAGTGAGGGCACTTGATTATATAATATAGTTGATCATTATGTACTCACTCAATAACACCAGTATAAATCCGTTGTTTCATAAATTTATTCACCACGATTCAACACTTCGAGACCGCTTCACTTCGCTTCTGATACTTCTGACACAAATGCATAACTTCAAATGGCGTGGCATGGATTGCCGCCAAACGGCAGAATGCCATATAAGGAAATGACGCCTGATTGTTCGAAATCATTACAGTTCACTAATTCGTTAGTGATCGCGCTAGGTTACTGTTGAAGTAGTAAAGCGAAGTTACTAAATAATAGTGAACCATGTTTACTAATTGATGTTACTGAAACTGATACTAATTTATTGGTAGAATACTTAATATTTTGAAAGACATACCTCAAAATATTACTCTTTCGTTAGTGAACCATACATTTACTAATTTAATTAGTGAAATTTTCACTAATTCAGATTTAGAGATTATACAGGGCGTCCCAGACTCAAGTTTCCGAACTTATATAGCTGTATAAAAATAAAAAATAAAATTAATCGAAAATTCCTTTCCCAAAAATTAGTTGAAGTTTCAGTTTTTGAGTTATAAAATATTTAGGCTGGTCCAATCAGGAGCGCCGTATTATAAACAGTCGTGTGTGCGTGAGCGGGATTCCCACGTAGTGTTCTCTCGTCGCTAACCCCACCTCTGCGCTCGCTTCGATAACACTGCGTTTGAATCCCACTGCGCCGATGATCAAGACGATTATTTTAACAGAATATTCTGGGTATAATCGTCGGAACTCCCTTATAAGGTCTTTATACCTCTCTTTTTTTTCTTTCTCCTTCGCTGTGACGTTTTTGTCAGCTGGTGCCGAAAATTCGATAACGAACATGGTTCGTTTCTCGAAGTCCAGGAGAACTATGTCAGGCCTCGAGTGCGCAACAGAAACAATTGTCGAAAATCTGAAGTTCCAGTATATGCGGCTCTTGTCATTTTCGGCGATTGATTCTATTCCTCTAGGAGCGTTTAGGGAGAGGTATTTGGACTAATGCCGTGAGAGTGGCAGAGATGGTAATAAAGCTATCTTAGGACCGCATTGTGCCTTTGGATGTAGGTCGTTCCCGCATGAGTTGGACAACTAGATAGTATGTGTCCTAGATGCTCGGGGTGTGCATGACATGCTCTGCAGCTATCATCGGAAATGTGTTGGCTCAACATGTGACGACGGTATGTTAGAGTGGAAAAGACAGCGTCTTGACATGCCAAAATGAAGCCCTCCGTGACAGCCTTCAATCCGGGTGATTTAAGGAAAGCAAACGTTAGCTTATACGACATCGACCGATCTTCCACATTTCTGTGGAAGATGCTATGCTTTCTTAATCCGGGCCTTCAGGAGTGAGTACTCAAAATGGATAAGATTTGATGCAGTTTGCTCACCCCTGATATTGAAGTCAAGGCCAAGTGTTTCAGCAGCCTCCTTCGTTGCTTTGTACAGAAACGCCCCTTTGCCCACTTCTTCGTGTTTCCTGATCATTTTAAGAAGAGGGTCTTGTCCATTTGCGACTATATGTGCTGTACCCAGAATAATTCTTTTGTGAAGACATTTAAGATTCAGTATTCTACGACCACATTGACGGCGTGAGATGTAAAGTCGTGGAACAGAAGACTTAAGGTGCATGCTTTGTTCATGTGCATAACCTTTCGGGACCCGATATCGAGGGATCTGAGCTCGTCCTTCGTCCATGGAACTACTCCAAATGAATAGAGTACTACTGAGACGGCAAGCATGTTCGTCGCAGATACGTTGTTCCTCACCGACAGTTCGGAAGACCATATCCGTCGAATGAGACGTTGGTATCTGCATCGGAGAGTATCATTTATAGATGTTACGTCATAAATGTATGTATAGGTCTCTCCAGCGCAAAGGTGTCATATAACGCTTCTATCAACGAGCTCAGGATCTTCAGGAATGCCGTTAGGTTTTTCTTTCTTCAAATTAACCTTGGCCCATTTCTCTAACATGAACTCCATTCCAATCTCTTGAGTGTACTCTTTGATAACTTTTAGAGCTAGATGTAGTTTCTCTTGATTACTAGCATAGATCTTAAGATCATCTATGCGAAATACACAAGTGACCTTACGCTTCCGGTTTCCAGGTTTGCCGCAGAGGTACCCTTCGGAAAAGAAAGGAAAGAGAAAAGAAAGAGGACATGGCTCATGGTGTCGCCTTGAAACACACCTTTCTGAAAGATAATACTGTTAGTGATCACACGATGTTTTCCAGATGACATAGTAAATCTGGTTTTCCAAAGCGGCATCAATCTCTCTATGCACCTTACGATGAGTCTATGAACCTTTAAGCTTTCCAACAGACAGATGATAAGTCTATGGGAGGTTGAATCGAAAGCTTTCCGGTAATCAATCCAGGCCATCGATAGAAATCGTTGATAGGATAGTTCATACATCTCTCGCCACACAGGTCCAATTGTCCGAACAGTCCTATCATTTAGGATAGCTGTGAAAATCTTATACAGTGTGTTCAGACAAGTTATTGTCCCGTAATTTTCAGGGTCAGCTAAGTTGCTCGTCTTCGGCAGGAGCACTGTGCGCCCTTCCACCAACCACTCCGCAATAGGCTCTTCCGGCTTTAGATATCAAATGAAAATTCGGGCAAGATGCTAGTGGGTTGAAGGAAACTTCTTCCACCAGAAGGTCTTGATACCATCTGGTCCCGGAGCGGAATAGTTCTTCATGCCTCTTAATACATTTTTCACCTCCTCGGTAGTGATAGGTGGGCATTCCTCCTCAGGTATCATGAGGGCATTGCACAGCTCCTTGAAGCTATTTATGTTCTTTGAGCCTTCTTCAAGCGGATGTTGGACTTCGTAGACTTCTCTCAAAAATGTTTCGACCTCCTCTTGTTTGGGCGGATGGTCGACAGTAATTGCAGGGTCTTGGAAAAGTTCAGATGGGTCAGATAAACACTGTTGATTTTCTCTGACCCACCTCTCTCTCCGCTCTAGACTTCTCCTAGCATTAGATAGTACTCGTATACTGTCAACAACATGCTGCCTGATGGTCAGTAGCTTCTACTTGTTGATTGTGTGATGACGGATCCACAGTTCGCGCGCGGACTTTCTATCCTTGGCAGTGAAAGTCCTGCCAGATGTTATTTAGTCAATCACACACTGAATGCGGGACGCATACTGTCTTCTCCAGCCTGTTTTTGTGCTGGGTTGATGCATTCGTCTTTTCGTCTTATAATCAACCGCTGGTTTTGTTTTACGGTTTGCATCTGCCAAAGTTCTCGCTGCATTGCACACACCACAATTGATAGTCCAGAGGTCAGATTTTCCGGAAACATCTCCACGATGCTCATGATCCAGTTCAGTCAGATCTTTGGGCTTGGGAGAAACCTGAATGTTGATGTCTCTCCGGGTCCTGAAGCATCGTTCTTCCTCTATTGGATGCCTGTTCGCGGTTGATCTCAGTGTCGCCTCTCTTTCTCCGTTGCCGGCTTGTTTTGGCTACGGTTGAGTAGGCGCTCTGCTTATATAACCCTTTTTTTAGTTCTCCGGCACGGTTTCTCAGACGCTTCTGTGAAAAATGCGAGACCTCTAGGTGCTTCTCGCACCACAAAGTATGCAGTCCCGCCATGTAACCTTTTCGTTCAGGGGCCATACTGGTATCATAGCCCTCCAGCAGGTCGTCCCTGAGTCGATCCGTCCACTTAAAAGTAACGAGATTCTGCCGGTCAATCGCATTGACTCCATCTTGATTGGATCCCCCAACTCTAGGGTAGTCGGCATTGTTGTCCGGCCCGTTGTCGGGAGGCCTGCGCGTTCGAGTGTTTTGAACCGCACTTACGACAACTATGTTTGGTGTTGTCATTGTTGTTCCCACGAGCAGCTTGGGAAAGGGTTCGTCCATCCTTCTGGAGCCCCGCGTGCAAGGATAAGGCTGGTACTCTGAGAGGTCGCCCGGTATCTCAGGTCACCGTTTGCGATACCTCACCCAGGTGCCATTCAGCTTTCGGTACAGTTGCTACGCCTTCGCTTAAGGGTTATTCCTTCGGGACCATCCCTGGATTAATTTTAAAAAATACAGACTCTTAATAATAATTTGCATTTTGCAACTTACGATAAATGCAGTTACGGCGTTTCTTGAATTACCAACCTTTTTTCTCGTGTTTGGGTAATTTCGCAAAACGCCGTAAGCACATACGGACCTCTTTGAATTCACGAAGGCTTGAGATCGCCGTCCGATTATTTATTAAAGTCCGTAACTGCCCGTTACGGCGTTTTCTCGAATTTTTCTGCGCTGTATTTGGCCGTCTCTCCCAAATCACAACTCGCCAGATTTTGAATTTAACGGTGTTTTTCTAAAATGTAGCAATAATTGTTTTAAAAGTTATTGACAATTTCCATGAATTATTTTGATAATCAGGTGTATCTTTTGCAGTTAACGGTGTTTTTCCAAATCACGGCAGAAATAGGCTACGCCACGTCCACAAGGTAACGTATTCACAAGTGATTTTTCTGAAAAATGATGAAATGTGAACTATTTATACGCATAATCTATTTTCAAAGAATTTTAACTAGGATAACCTCATTTAATTTTGTAATAACTTCTCAACATTTCTATTTGTTTCGTTTTCATTTAATAGTATTTAGGAAATTGAATAATCAGATAGTACAGAATCTTTAAGGTAAAAAAATTATGCATTGTTAATTAAAATTTAATGAAATTTTTGACTTTTGTCTTGCATGGGAGAAAAGATTTGGAATATGTTTAAAGGCTTTCTTATTGAAAATGACTTCCACGAACACGTGGGGTGACCCAGCTTTCTAATTTTTGATAAACTACGTTTTATTTTAGTCCAGCTTCTTATAGAATAGGATTTAAGCCTGAGTGTGTGGAAAATTTTTATATTTGTCATCTAACAATGTATATAGTGAGTATATTCTGAAAATCTGTGTCTTCTTTCACTTTTGAAAAGCGTGAAGGAGAGATGTTGAGATGTTGTTTGAAACGAATCTTATTGAACGGTTTGAATTTCTAGAAAGCTTTAGGAAATTAATGTTGCTCTGAATTATTCTTCTATTATGCTAAATATGCTTGTTGAGATGATATTTTTAACAGGATTATGATTCCCAGTTGGAACAATGAATTTTTGAAAAAACTTACAATTCATATCTGCAAGAAGAAATTTTTTTTAAGATTCACAATAATTTTGTCTTTAAAAGTGAAATTTTCGAAGAGCATTTTGTTTCTGATTTAGAAGAACAGATTGCTAGAAAAAAATTATAATTTAGACCTAGAACAAGGAATCTTGCGAAATAATTATAATTTTGACGCGGAGTGGACAATTTTTGAAAACAATTATGAGTCTGATTTGGAACAAAAAACTTTCATACAAAAAATCGTATTTTGATGAAAAACAAAGAATTTTTCAAAATACCTATAATTCTGACTTGAAACAGACATGTTTTTTAAAAAAATACACAATTTAATATTTGAAATAAGATTTCAGATAATCATAGAACAAGTTTAATTTTATTTTTTTTTTTGTTTCTGATATATTTTTGAAAGAAAATAATGAAATTATTTATTTTCGGAAGAAAACGGACGCGCTCAATGCATATAAATTTCTTTACAGTTATATAATATATATTAATTTTAAATTGTTAGAAAAAGGATAATAACGATAAATTATTTAATATTAAATTATTTTGTTAAAAAATCGTCTTTCTTCGTTAAATTTAACTGGTTGATGTTTTTTTTCTTCTTAAATTGAATTTTGCTATATATTTAACATCAAAATTATAACATGGTTAATAAATTTTGTTTCATTAAAAATTATAAGTATTTCTAGATTTGCGAATATTTTCGAGGTTATATTTGTAATCACCACTGTAAAGTACGTTGGTATACGTGGCTCCAACCGAAGGAGAATAAAATAATTATGAAAGTGATTTTTACAGGTTTTAATTTGGGGGGGGGGTTCTGGGGAAAATATAAATTTTTTTTCACTTTCGAATGATATTTTACTTTTGGACTAGATAGGAGATTTTTCGAAAGTTTTCAAGCGATTTTCACAGAAAGCCGGAATATTGAAGTTAAGAAAATTATTAAGAATTATTTCTTTTGAAATATGATTTTATATTATCATTTCTTATGGGAAGCTGTAAACATAAACTATCGTAACTTATAAAAAATATTGGAATGGTAATCACAAATTTCGAGACGAGACACTTCGTTTAATTTGATACAAATTGGCAAAATAATTAATTAAGAAGAACTCTACTATTTTCCATGTAAAATAATTACAATAAAAACGTTACAATTAGTAAAGAATCGTTCAGGTAACAAAAATAGGCATTTCCAAGTAAGATTGGACGCAAATTACGCCTTCTTCCTAAATTACGTTTCACAGAAAAAAACAGAAGTGAATTTTTGTTGCGGATGATTACTCTGAAATCGTTGTGAAGATCACACTTTTTTTTCTCTGTTCGGTTTAGGGGAAAATACGAAAAAATATATAAAAAGTAATTTTTGTTTTAAATATCGAAATATTCTAATTTAAAAAAATTATTTTTCTGCCGATTTAAAAAAGCTCATGGAAAGTCGAAGAAAAATTCGAACCTTTTAAAACACATTTAGGACTTTTAGAATTTTGGAAGAAATAAACAATATTCGATAAATTTTCGGAAATGCTTCCGAGTTTTAAAGTATTTTAAATCTATTCAAAACCTCTTGATTTCTTTAAAATATTCTTAGCTGACTCGAATTTTTCTGAAAATTTTGAAAAATCTGTTATCTTTAAAAAAATTGCCTTGAAATCTTCCAAATTTTCTTAGGAATTGCGAGAAAATTTGTTTATTCTCTTGCAACCTTTCAAAATCACATGAAATTGAAAACATATGGTGATCTGAGAAACGGTTACGATCAATTTTGTCTCACAGAAAAAAACAAAAAATACAGTAAAGCCTGTCATAGTACAATCAATCTTCCTCTTTTCACTAAAGATGAGAATGCTCACGTATAATACCTGCACACCATGTTTTACAGGGTTCGTGAACCATTTATTCTGGAGAGGTTTAGTCCCTCTCTTAGGACAAGAAAAGGCTTTGTTGTGGCCCAAGAAATTGAAACTAATTGCGAAAAACTACCACGGAGATTCGTTTGAAGGGAATGCATGTAGAAAGCTGCTAGAAGAAGTAGATAAGCTTGAAGATCCGGAAATTTACAAAGATTTAGGATTCTTCAAGATTTTACCCTACATGGCTGCTTTTGAAGCAATGAACAAGGTAGTGGATTGTTGTTCCGCTTCTGGTAGATGTAGTCCTTCATTAGACACTTACATACATGAATTGGATAATGCTTTGAAAAGTATTGATAACGCTTCTACCACATTGAAAACTCATGTCATTCTTGCACATGTTGAAGAGAGTTTGAAATATATTGACAATAACAATGGCCTAGGATTTTGGTCGGAGCAAAGTGGAGAATCAGTTCACCGCGAGTTTTTGAAGTTCTGGGATCGTTATAGAATAAATTCCTTAAATGACGAATCTTATTCATCAAGACTACTAAAAGCAGTGGTTGAGTTTTCATCACTGCATATCTAAGTACAATATTATAATAAATTTAAATTAAAAATTCAAAGATTTTTCGGGTTTCAATCGTGTGCGAAACTATGAATGTTGCCGACGTTTCGTGAACATTGCAGTTCACTTCTTCAGGGCTGACCTGAAACTGAAGTTTCAGGTCATGTTGTTCTTAGGTATGTATTCTCTACGATGCCTGTGATTGGCCAGAGCGCCCCCTGGTGTGGGCTGGTTGAACTTGATTGGCCAATCAAGTCTTTTTTAAAAAACCCGGGAGGACGGAAAGCCAAATCGGATTGGTATTATATCCATTGTCCCTATTGATGTTATTAGGGTGTTTTAAGATTTCGATTGCTTCTCTATGTTTTCTTGGAAATTTATTGTACGTTTTTGCGATTACGGTTGTTTTTTCAAATAAAATGCTATGTCCTGTTTCAATATGATGCTCAGCCACTGCTGATTGCGTGAAATGTTTTAGCCTGACTTTACTCTCATGTTCTTTTACACGTTGACTTACCGCCCTCCCGGTTTCTCCAATATAGACTTTGCCACAAGAACAAGGGATTTTATATATTCCCGGATCACTGAAAGGTTCTTTTTTATCTTTAGGGTTGTTTAGAAGTTGTCCTATTTTTGCAGGTGGTTTAAATATGGTTTTGATGTTGTGTTTGTTGAGAATTCTTCCTATTTGTTCTGTGATACCTTGAATGTAGGGTAGGGTGGTGGTTATTTTTCTCTCTCTTTCTTCAGTAGGTTGTGTTGACTTGTTTTGTTGAGTGTATTTTCTTATTGCTTTATTAATTTGTTTGTTTGTGTAATCGTTTTGTATTAGGGATTTTTTAACATTTTGTAGTTCTTTTTGTAAGTTATCTTTATCTGTTATGGAGACAGCTCTGTATACAAGGGAATTGATGACCGATTGCTTTTGAGATGGGTGGTGGTGGGAGGAGGCATGTAGGTATCTGTTTGTATGGGTAGGTTTTCTGTAAACTTCATGTCCTAATGTGTTATCAGATCGTTTGTAAACTAGTACGTCCAAGAAAGGCAATTTTCCGTTTTGTTCTATTTCCATGGTGAATTTGATATTAGGGTGTAATTGATTGATGAAATCGAAGAACTTGTGTAGTTCATCAAGTCCATGTCTCCAGATGACAAAAGTGTCGTCAACGTAACGGCACCAAAATTCCGGTTTAAGTTTGGATTTGTTAAAGATTTTAGTTTCTAGATTTTCCATGAAGATGTTGGCTATTACAGGTGAGATTGGAGATCCCATTGCTGCTCCTGAGGTTTGTTCATAGAATTCGTTATTGAAAGAGAAATAGGTATTAGTGAGACAGTGTTCTATCAATGGTGTGAGATTGGAGGGGAAGTTTGCAAAGGATTTGATAATATCGATTGTATCAGAGATTGGTACTTTTGTAAAGAGAGATACTACGTCGAAACTCACTAGGATGTCTTGGGGTTGAATGTGAATCTGTTGTATTTTTCTGATGAAGTCAAAAGAGTTTTGGACGTGTGTGATGGAGTTTCCTGTAAAAGGATTCAGTTTTTTGGCGAGAAAGCGTGCTAGGTTGTAAGTTGGTGAGTTTATTGCGCTGACGATCGGTCTGAGTGGGATGTTATTTTTGTGAATTTTTGGGAGTCCATAAAGTTTTGGAGATATGGGATTAGTAGGTTTTAATTTAGATATTGTTTCGCTGTCAAGATTTGAGTCTTTTAGAAGGGTTTTTGTTTTTCTGACTATTGTTTTTGTAGGGTCTTTTTTAAGTTTTTTATATGTATCGTCAGTGAGAAGGTCCATGATTTTGTTGTTATAGTCTTCTTTATTCATTATTACTGTTGTATTTCCTTTGTCTGCGGGTAATATTATGATGTCTTTATTCTGATTGAGTTCTTTAATAGCTGTTTTTTCTTGTTTTGTTAAGTTTGAGGAGGGAAGTTGGGCTTCGCGTAAAATGTTGGCCGTCCTACGACGTATGTCATTCGCTTGTTCGGGCGGAAGGGTATATATTGTGGATTCCAAATTACTGATAATTTCTTCTTTCGGGATTTTGGAGGGAGCTACTGCAAAGTTATGTCCTTTAGATAAGGCTGAAATCATTTCATTGCTGAGAGGATGGTTGGAGATGTTTTTTACTGTGTTAGTTAATGGTGCGTGCCTTACTGGAAGTAATTTGTCAAATTTTGTTTTTTGTTTTTGAGTGCAAAAATCTTTAATCCGTTGGGATTGGTCAAATGATATGCGGTCCAATGTGGACCAAATGTCAAATCTGAGAGTGTTTGAAAGGAAAAGGTGAAGTTTTAATAGTTTTTTGGAGGTAGTGTGCAAGGCAAATTTGGTATGTTGTATTCTTTCTTTCAAGAGAAGCAAACTTGTTTTATGTAGAATTGATTTGGATTTAGATGTTCCTAAATGGTTTTTTAACTGTAAGAAATTTGGGACGATGTTATTGTCCCTACACCGTTTTAAGAAAGCTAAAGATGTTAGTAGCTTACCTTGAGAAGACCTGAGCTTACTGAAAGTGTTAGTTTTAGTAAGAAAACTCTCCCCGTAGAGTTCTTTAATAATAGATTTAAGACTTTCACGATGATCCATTATAATAAATTTAAATTAAAAATTCAAAGATTTTTCGGGTTTCAATCGTGTGCGAAACTATGAATGTTGCCGACGTTTCGTGAACATTGCAGTTCACTTCTTCAGGGCTGACCTGAAACTGAAGTTTCAGGTCATGTTGTTCTTAGGTATGTATTCTCTACGATGCCTGTGATTGGCCAGAGCGCCCCCTGGTGTGGGCTGGTTGAACTTGATTCATGATTATTTTTTGAACTAAAAATGTAACTGTTCTATTTTTTGCCGAGGATTTATACTTTTTGATAAAAATTGAATCTTCATGGTTGAAAATTATACTATTTCGTCAAAAAGGTACTTTAATTTTGTTGAAAATTAATTTACTTACTGAAAATTTAACTATTTTATTTTTAGTTGAAAATTTATCTGCCTTAGGTGAAAATTCAACTATTTATTGAAGAGCTGTCTTTGTTTTGGTAAAAGAGTTCTCATTAGTTAATATTTCCTCTTTTTGGTTAAAAATTCATTTCTTTGGTTAAAAATATAGCTATTTTGTTAAAAATTCGTTTCCTTTTTGCTTGAAAATTTATTTTAATAACTGAAAATTCAACTATTTCACTTTTGGCAGAAAAATCATATTTTCAGTTCAAAATTAATGTATTTGACTAAAAATTAATTTTTCTTTTAGTTGAAGATTCATCATTTGAGTTGAAAATTCACTTTCACTATTCCATTTTTTGTGGAGCAGTTACCTTTCTCGATAGAAATGTAATTTTTTTTCTTTAAAAAATTATCTGTTTTGCAGAAAGTTTAATTATTTTATTTTTTCTCAAAAATTCAGTTCTTTGGTTGAAAAAAACCAAACACTCAAGTTTTTAAAGGACTCTTCAACCAAAAAGATGAATGAATTTTGAACCAAATATTTGAATTTTCAATTTAAGAAGACAAATTTTGAGCAAACATACTTTTTAACAAAATAATTGAATTCTGTAACAAAAAAAAAGGAGTTTGAATATAATGATAAAACAATAACCAAATAAATGAAATGTCAACAAAATATTTCCACTTTCAACGAAGCAGTTGTATTTTCGACCAAAAAAGAAGAATTTCAACCATGATAATGAAATTCACTTCAACTTCAGTTTATTGGAAATTCCCTAACTCTGTCAGGTTTTACCTGACATGCAGAAACTGTGTAGTTTAAAACATGTATACGTTTATTTGAATCTAAAATGTTTTTGTAAAAATTTACGTATTAATTATTATATATATATATATATTTCTTTAAACAATAAATAGCTTAAATTTTATTAAATTCTCTATGAATGCTCTATTCGAGTATAAATGCTGAGAAGAGAAAAATAAATGAGAGAAGAAAAAAAAACACTTTAATATTGTTATATGGTGGGTTTATTCATGTAAGTATGCATAAACAATTTGCAAACGATATAAATACATTTTCATTAATGTATACCCTGATGGTGTGGTAAATTATGATTCTCAATGGGGTTAAGACGCTGCTGCATATTTAATCCAGCCTCTCTTACTGGTCCTACATCGATTTCAGCGTAAACCACAAGCCGACTATGATGTATTGCAATACACACGTGGTCGTGGTCGTGTCTAAGTATGGTAGTGGAATCGTAAAGGAAGAAATCACTTCTGTTTTTAAATTTCTGATTATGTAATTTTAGTTTAATTTTAATTGGAACTTCACCGTGAGCCTCTTCATCACGTTCCTCAAGATGTTCAGAAAGATAAAAAACGTTATCAATCGTACGCACGAAGACTTCATAATATACAAAGCCATTCGATGGCCTATTCTCCAACCATTAGGGAGGTTCGTGGACCATCATCACATCAGCATCAATAATACCAGTCGAGAGTTTCAAAATAACTGTACCAGCATCGAGGTCATCACCTAATTTGGTAGAAAAAAAAACAACATTTATAGAGTTTTTATACACTAGTGAACTGAAATATTTAACAATTTTATTCATTCAAGAATTTCTCGAATTTTTCACCTTGACTGCAACTCATGATATGGCCAGGAAAGTTTTGAAAAAATTCTGGAATTTAGAGACTACAATGCTTAAAATCTGATCTTTTTGAACTTATCCCTTGAAATCTTATCTGTGTTGGCAGATGACAAAAGGGCTTGCAAATTAATAGCATTTTTAAATTTGCTCAAGATTAGAAAATTTCTAATAGATTGACAAATTTTAATCAAAATTTTTACTGTATATCAAATAAATCTCGAAACTATCTGAATGAACCTTTTCAATTAGACTAAAATTCTAGTAGTTAGGTCAAATTTAGATTTATGTTATTTTGTTTGAAGAGTTTTGTCCGTCATAATCGTGATTTTCAGTAGATTTGAACAAGTTTTAAAAATTATTTTCATGACATTTTTCGATTGGACACAAAAGAAAGTTCTAGATAATTAATAATCAAGTAGATCACGTATATTAGTATATACTCAGAGATTAAATCATTTTTATTATCTTTTCCAAACTGACTACACATTTTTGTAGATTTGACGTAGAACCGAACTTCGTGGGAACGGAATCAAAGTGTATGGCTTATTGTCTATCTTTCGTACATTTAAAAAAACTTACAGTTCTCACTAATATTATACAAAAAAAAACCCCTCTTATGTTCTGTTCCGTTTTCTCTACATCTATTCATTTTTTTAAAGAAATCCGTCTGTATAACACAACTGTGGAGCGCGAAGCTCGCGTTTCGCAATGAAAAGAATAGGTCGTGCGATATCAAGAAAGTTCTCATACAAACAAGATAAACGATATACTTTAAAAAAATAATAAATATGAATTGTTTTGTCATGAAAGGTCATTGAAGGTTGTTCAGTAGGTTAATCGATACGCCCCGAAAAAGTGAACAAGTACACGGTATATACACAGTAAAAAGTAGGCATTCATTTTTATCTGGGATCCTTTTTTGGGCGTTCTAATATGATCTCACAAATAGTCTATTTTAGTACCATTTTCTGTCTTGTTTAGTTTGCTAACTTCAGATTGATAACTGATCCGAGATAGCGAACTAAATTGGTTCAGAGGGTGCATTGTTTCAATTGTTCCAAACTTCAATCTTACAGAAAACAAAAAATAGATGAAAAGATCAGGGATCGGAACGTTTTTGGTTAGACCATTCCGGGTGCGGACTGGACACTTATAATTCTTGAGGGTGCGGACTAAGGAGCATGAAATTGGGGACAGAATTAAAAAATTCCAAAATTTGACTCGAATTTTGAAACTTATTAATTCAGTAGATTTCCGTGAAATTCAGTACGTGGGTGGTTTTCGGGGCTCAGAACACGAATTCGGGGTCAAAATTTAAAAATTCAAAAAGTTGAATATAATTTTGAAGATTTTATAAAATTGCTTACTTTTCATGAAAGTCATAACAAGGGGGAAATTCCAAAATTTGAGCTAAAATTTGGAAAATTGGACTCGAGTCTCAAAATACGAATTTGGCTTCAAAATTAAAAAAAGCGACTTGAATTGTAAAAATTAGTGGATTTTTATGAAAGTCAATACAAGGCGGATTTTCAAGTCACACAACACAAACTTGAGGTGAAAATCTAAAAATTTTAAAAGGAAACCTAAATTTTGAAGTATTTATTATATTAGTGCGTTTTTCGAGTCTGAAAATACGAATGCTTACCCCGAAAAAAAACCCTCGTATTGACTTTCACAGAAATATACCAGGCTAATAACATTTTAAAAATTGATGCCAGCTTTTTGAATTTTGGGCCGCAAATTATTCGTTTGTGACTCAAAAAACGTTCTCTTACAGACTTTGATCAAAATTTACCAATTAAATAAAATTTTCAAAATTTATTTCAACTTTTTCAATTCTAAACACAAATTCGTATTCTGTTACTTAAAACCCCACCTCTTACTGACTTTCATGGAAATTTACCAATGAAATAGAATTTCCAAGGCTTAGGTTGCTATTTTAAATTCTTGAATTTTGAACCAAATTCGTATGATGCGACTCGAAAATCCCCTCCTTTCCTATTTTCATGAAAATCTATCAATTCAATAAAATTTTGAAAAATGTAAGTCAAATTTTGGAATTTTTTAATTTTGACCCCAAATTCCTTTTCTGTGCCCCGAAACCCCTCGTACTGTCTATCATAGAAATCAAGTAATGTAATGAAATTAAAAAAATTTTAAGTTAGTTTCTTGAATTTTTAAATTTTGACCCCAAACTTATTTTCTGTCACACGAAAATCCCACTTGTACTGACTTTAATGAAAACCTAACAATTCAACTATATTTTCAAATTTCAGTCAAATGTGTGAAAAAATTAAAATTTAAAAAACAGAAAAACTATTTCTGTTTGGGAGAGAATTTAGGTTTTTGTAGAAATTTGTTTTTTTGCTCCCATTTTTTTGGGCGAAATTCGAAAAACCGAAAGTACTCATGTTTTTTATAAACATTATTCTACATTGTTATTCAAAAAAATATGAAAAATAAAAAATTCGTAAACATCTGAGTGGAACCGTCACACTCAGGCTGATACAATTTCCGGGACACCTTTGGTCCGATTTGAGCCCCGTCCGCACCATGGACTGCAATTTTTTTTTATTTTATTCACTAAAGGTGATACTTTTAATAATGTAAAGAAGATTTTTTCAATTGGCATTAGGGTCGTTAGTATTTATTTTTGTTCTGCAATCAATTTTTAAGAATTATATAATTTTTCTTTTTAAATTAAATTAACTTTTGGATTATTTTTGTTTCGTCCTGGACTGACTCATCGGACTCATCAGTAAGGCTATATGAATCAATCCTGCCTTAGACAATACATTTTATAATTTATGCATTGAACGGTTTAAATGACCTAAATTAATTATAATGTGTAATTTTTTTCAAAAATTGCTATGTTTGTAAATTTTGCAGTTTAAACATAATGCAATTTCAACCGCGGATAGGGGTTGAAACTTATTTAATTTTATTCTTCAAACCGCAAACAAATTTTGTTTTTCTAAATTAATTTTTAATAATAATATTCCGGCCACGGATAGGGGCCAAAACTGAGTCAGAAAATCAAAAATCATTAAATTGATAACGAATTTGTATCAATATTTATGAATCAACTAAATAATTTTTAAAAACTTATCCTTCGTAATTTTCCTTCCATCTCCCTTTCCTCCAATACTTCCATTCCTATGTATTATTATGGTTACATCTGCGTAGATGGAGGCTTGGTTCGGACGACACTAAGTAATCACATAATATAACTTTTGAAACATTGACACAACTTAAGACACATTTTTTTTCCCCTTTAAATAATTTTAATGAAAACAAAATTTAAAATATTTTAAGAATTAGGAGAAATTTTTATTATTGGGTTCGAGAATGACCCTTCAGGTCTGAGACCGCCAAGAGACTAACACGTTCTTTCGAGTTTACCAGATTCTGTAATACTGTAATACGAAACTTTAAAATTTTTGAGGAGAGGTCATAGCTATAAACCCGACAACGTCGCCTTGAATGCGCTTGTACCTAAGGGTCCAATATGGGCAAAATTCTGTAATTTCCCTTTCGCTCTTATTTGTAAAACCGGTTGATACATTCTGGAAAATGAATTTCTAAAGGGATATAATATTTGTCTTATTTCTATGAAATCGAAGCTTTTAAGCACTCTCGATCCAGGAGAAAAAAAACAAAATTAATAAAAATTCAACACTTCTTTGTTTGTTCATGTATTACAAAATATTTCTTGTTTTAAGAATTGAAAATTTTATTTTATTTCTTCAATGCCCCCCCCCCTTTTTTGGATCAAAAAACCTCTTTTTTATATTCTAATTATAATTTGATATTGATATGGCCAGTAATCATAACGAAATTGTCTTATTTCTGAAGAAATCGAAGCTTTTAAGCACTCTCGATTTCGGAAATTGAAAAAGAATGATTGAATTTCTTATTAGAGTTCCAAAAAGGCTACTTTTAAGTTGAATCGCAATTACAGTAATTTTAAACTGGTACATGAAACCATCTTGAAATTTTTTCGATTATAGGCGGCAACTCGCATTTTGATAATGTCATTTAACGTTAGTTTTCAACTTAACATCTGGCTCAATACCGTACTCAACGATAGAATGAAAATTAAACCTAATACTCTTGTCGAACAGAACACCATCCCCCACGCAGCGTAAAAAGAATGGATTATCAATAACTAATTCATCAATTGAGCAATTATTTAATCAGTCAATCAAACAATCAATGAAGCAATCAATCAATGAAATTATTTGAAAAAACAGTGTATTATTTTGTCATTAATTATTTAGTTGATTGTAGCTTAGGCTACGAGAAGTTTGGAAACACGAGACAATGCTTAAATCATCCATGGATGTGTCAAGAATATGGAAACCAAACACCTACCCCCCCCCACTACCAGAGTAGAACGACTACCCGGTGATAATTGCCGTTCTGAATATAGTTAGATGATATCTTTGCTGTTTTTTCGAAAGATATCGTTATTAATTGACCCAAGTATCAAGACTGTAAAGAAGATTTTTTCAATTGGCATTAGGGTCGTTAGTATTTATTTTTGTTCTGCAATCAATTTTTAAGAATTATATAATTTTTCTTTTTAAATTAAATTAACTTTTGGATTATTTTTGTTTCGTCCTGGACTGACTCATCGGACTCATCAGTAAGGCTATATGAATCAATCCTGCCTCAAAAATTTTAAAGTTTCGTATTACAGTATTACAGAATCTGGTAAACTCGAAAGAACGTGTTAGTCTCTTGGCGGTCTCAGACCTGAAGGGTCATTCTCGAACCCAATAATAAAAATTTCTCCTAATTCTTAAAATATTTAAAATTTTTTTTTCATTAAAATTATTTAAAGGGGAAAAAAAATGTGTCTTAAGTTGTGTCAATGTTTCAAAAGTTATATTATGTGATTACTTAGTGTCGTCCGAACCAAGCCTCCATCTACGCAGATGTAACCATAATAATACATAGGAATGGAAGTATTGGAGGAAAGGGAGATGGAAGGAAAATTACGAAGGATAAGTTTTTAAAAATTATTTAGTTGATTCATAAATATTGATACAAATTCGTTATCAATTTAATGATTTTTGATTTTCTGACTCAGTTTTGGCCCCTATCCGTGGCCGGAATATTATTATTAAAAATTAATTTAAAAACAAAATTTGTTTGCGGTTTGAAGAATAAAATTAAATAAGTTTCAACCCCTATCCGCGGTTGAAATTGCATTATGTTTAAACTGCAAAATTTACAAACATAGCAATTTTTGAAAAAAATTACACATTATAATTAATTTAGGTCATTTAAACCGTTAAATGCATAAATTATAAAATGTATTGTCTAAGGCAGGATTGATTCATATAGCCTTACTGATGAGTCCGATGAGTCAGTCCAGGACGAAACAAAAATAATCCAAAAGTTAATTTAATTTAAAAAGAAAAATTATATAATTCTTAAAAATTGATTGCAGAACAAAAATAAATACTAACGACCCTAATGCCAATTGAAAAAATCTTCTTTACAGTCTTGATACTTGGGTCAATTAATAACGATATCTTTCGAAAAAACAGCAAAGATATCATCTAACTTTTAATAATATCGAGTTTAAAATCGGTAAAAATTTTAAATTCCAGCTTCAAATTAACCGTATACTTGGATAGATACCATTTCCGGGGCACCTTTGGTCCGATTTGATCCCCGTCCGCTCCATGGATTTTGAATTTTTTTTTCAATTTTATTTACTGAAGGTGATACCTTCAATAGTATCGAGTTTAAAATTGGCACAAATTTTAAATTCGAGCTTAAAATTGACCGAATATGTGGATTTATACCATTTCCGGGGCAAGTTTAATCGGATTTCACACTTTTTAGATGATGGAACATTAATTTTTAACTTTTTTACACCTCGTGAATAATGTGTGCCAGAATTAAAATTAAAAAAAAAACGGAAAAATTGTTTCTGTTTGTCAGAAAATTGAGGTTTTTGTAAAAATTTGTCTTTTTGTTCCCACTTTTTTTTAGGCGAAATTCGAAAAACCGAAAGTGTCAATGTTTTTTTGAACATTATCCTACATTTTTATTCAAAAAAAAATATGAAAAATTGAAAATTAAAAATCCGTACAAATTAGTGTCGAACCATCACACTCAGGCGTCTCGAACTTCAGCCCTATGGGTTACCTTGGTTTCTAAACTTGACAGTTTAGAATTTGTTTTATCAGATTTATTTATTGACAGATGATTCTCATTTCGAGCCCATTTCAATCCACAAATCGGCCTTATTTTATTAGATTGGCGGATCAAACTGAAGTGCAATTGTTTTGTTGCGTGAACTGTTTTAATACCGAATTGAGTTCTAAATCGAATCCTAGTTTTTACAGTGTAGTCCTGTTGTATTCCTAATATAATGAAAAAAATTTCCTCATATAAACAAAACAAACAACATATTTTGAAAGATTATGAATACGTTTTTCTAGATCATGAGAGGAAATGAAACGTTTTTAAATAGGTCACTCGACACGCCCCGAAGACGTGGGAAGATACACCAAATATAGTATTATTGTATTTCGAATATCAACGAAGCTTCTCTCAGATAAAAAGGGCGAACATTTTTTCTCCTAAATGCAAAAAAAAACACATCTGATTGTCCGATATAGCTAAAAATGATATCTGACATGAAAATCAAAAGCTACTTTTCGAGATGTGGTAAACAGAAAAAAAGTTGCACTCACATATATACAAACACGGACGAACATCCTAGGTTATGATACAAGTTGAAGACGATGTAAAAAAGTCTTACATTTTCGAAAAAAAGGTATTCTGCGCAATATTATGGAAACGGTTCGGGCGATCCTGATTGTGAAATCAATCGGCTCCAATATGAATTATTATTGGTTATGAATATTAATTATAATATTAAATTACACTTACAATCGTTAGGCAGGAACCCCGCGAACGTGAGGAATAGAACAGGTGGAATTATCTTCATTTTTTTTATTGTCACAATGACCAAGAAAGAAAAGAGTGAACTGATTACTGGAAAATTTCGACGGCTATTTATACTATCATTCACAAAATCTGAAGGGCGGATATTATTTATTCTTCAAAACGAACAGAGTGGAATGCGGAAGATCGTGGATTTGATACCTCGAAATGTTCTCTATTTGCTAGGTTTAATGTCCCTGACGCCTTCAGAATAATACAAGATAACAGAATATGTGAAAACAAGAATTACCAATAATTTCCTTATGTTCTTTAGCTTTAGTCATTGTATGTGTATTAAAATTATAATGAACGGAAAGAAATTTATTATTATCACGGCCAGAAGATTTTAAAAATAAATTTGAAAATATGAAAAAATTAATTTCTATTCCTGAAAATAATTTTTTTCTTTAAGAAAATAACCTCTCTCTCCATGATTTAATAAAAAGATCGTGGCTAGGCCAGCTTTTTAGAATAATTTTGATATCAGTTAATCAAATATAATTGGTAAATATCACGATTCTCATCGCGTAGAATTTGAGCGTGAGGGAATGGAAAATTTGAACGTTTGTCATCTAACAATGTATATAGTAGGCACAGTCTAAAACTGTTTGTCTTCTTTCACGTCCGAGATGCGTGAAGGGAAACAAACAGAGCAGGGCGCGTCTGAACCAACTTTGATTGGAAGGTCTTTGCATATCCAAGTCATCCAAGTCATCTTTAGTTGATTGTACTGACAAGCAAAGCTTTAGGAAATCTCCACCACCATCGATGCCAAATTTCAAGTGCACTTGAGAATTTTTCATTGATGTCAATAATTTTAACGAATTTCAAAGCGTTTGAAATATTGTAGGATAAAGAATTGTCTAGAATTTCGGAAGATATGGAACGATTTTGCAGGACCCATAAGGTTTTAAGATATTTTAAAGGATTTCACGGGATTTTATAAGGTTTCGATAGATTTCAATGGTTGTGAGGGTTTTTTAAAAATCTCAAGGTATTTCAATCAGTTTTCCAGGATTTACGGAAATATCAGATTTCATAGAATTTCACAGGGTTTTATTAAATTTTAGTGGATTTTAAAGAATTTATTCAAGAGAAGTGAGGTCTTTCGCAGAGTTTCAAAGATATGAAGACATTTGAAATTAGTTTTTGGAATCCACCTTGAATTCTTATTAATTTATCCTGAATTCTTTTAAATTCATTGGAATGATTTTCAATTTTCTGTAATTCACTTAAATTCTTCTAAATTTACATAATTTAATGTATTTTTTTGACTTTTTAAAAGTTTTTATTTAATTCATTCTCAGAATCAATTGATCAAATAAGATCAAATGATTTGAAATATTTTGAGGTATTGTTTCAAATTCATTGGCATTTTCAAGAGCTTCAAGAAATTTCAAGGTATTTGAAAGGATTTGAAATATTTTGGGTTATTTTAAAAGATTACAATTATGGATATTTTAGGTTATTTTAAAAGATTAAAATTACAATTATTACAATTATATTACAATATTATGGAATTATTTTGAATTTAACTTGAATTGTTTTGAAGTATTATGAATTTATCCTGCATTTTTTGCACTTTGAGTAAGAAAGTACCCTATGAGCGTAACCCTATCACAGTTGCTTAAACATTCATTTTTTTTCTGGTAGAGAATTAATTTTCTTGGTTGAAAATTCAACGATTTGGGTAAAAAAATGTATGCATTTTTTTGAAAATTCGTATTTTTTGATAGAAAATAATTTTTGTTTGGTTAGATATGCAATCCTTTTTTTTAAAGTTAATCTGTTTTGGTTGATTCAACTATTTTGTTGAAAATTCGTATTTTTTTTGGTTAGATTCAGTTGTACTTATTTACAATTCAAATCTTTTTTGTTGAAATATCAACTATTTTATCTTTTTAGGTTGAAAATTCTACTCCTTGGTTGAAAGTTCAACTACTATTTCAAAAATTTATTTCTTGGTTGAGGATTTAAGATCTTGATAGAAAATTCATCTGTTTGGTTCAGAATGAAACTACGTTGTTAAAACTTCTCTTTTTTGGGGTGAAAATTAATTTTTCTAACTGAAAATGTAACTTTTTAGTTAAATATGAACTTTTTTATTGAAACTTCATATTATTGGGTTGAAAATTTAAATAAAATTCGTCTTTTTAACTACGAAATTCAAGAATTTGGTAAAAAAATCAACTATGTGGTAGAAAATTCAACTTCTTTTTCTAGAAGATTCGATTTTCTATTCAAAATGAATGTTTCTTCAATGAAAATTCATTTATTTTAATAAATTCTGAACCAAATATTTTAATTTTTAAAAGAATCTTCATCGAAAAAGATGCATTAGTCAAGAAGAAGACTAAATATTTCCCCACAAAATTCGAATTTTCAATAAAATGTAGGAATTTTCAGCCAAATATTTGAATTTTCAATTTAAGAAGATAAATCTTGAACCAAACATATTTTCTAACGAAATAATTGAATTCTGAAAAAAAAAGTATTTTGAATAAAATGATAAATCAACAACCAAATAAATGAAATATCAACAAAATATTTCCCTTTTTCAGCTAAGCAGTTGTATTTTCAACTGTGTAGTTTAAAATAAGTATACGTTTATATGCCTCTAGAATGTTTTGTAAAAATATACGTATTAATTATTTTATATATTTGTTGAAAAAATAAATGCCTTAGATTCTATTAAATTCTCTATAAATGCTCTATTCGAGTACAAATGCTGAGAAGAGAAAAAAAGAGAGAAAAGAAAAAAACACTTTAATATTGTTATATGGTGGGTTTATTTATGTAAGTATGCATAAACAATTTGCAGACAATATACATACATTTTCATTAATTTTCACCCTGATGGGGTGGTAAATTATGATTCTCAATGGGGTTAAGATGCTGCCGCATATTTAATCTAGCCTCTCTTACTGGTCCTACATCGATTTCAGCGTAAACCACATGCTTAGAATATTGTAATGCAATAAACACGTGGTCGCGGTCGTATCTCAGCATGCTAGTGGGCTCGTAAAGGAAGAAATCACTTGTTTGTTTACAGTCGTGACGATGTAAGTTTAGTGCAATGCGCCTTGGAACTTCACCCTGAGAATGTTCTTGTATGTCAATAAGAGTTTCAGAAAGATACAGAACGTCATCAAGCGTATGCACAAAGGCTTGATAATGTACAAAGCCGTGCGATGGCCTATTATTAATCTCCAACCATCCGGGAGCTTGGTTGACCATCATCATATTAGTATCAATAGGACCAGTCGAGAGTTTCAAAATAATCGTACCAGCAGGGGCGGCATCTAATTTGGTAGGAAAAAAAGAACATTTATAGAGTTTTTATACACTAGCAAACTGAAATATTTAACAATTTTGATGATTCAAGAATATATCGAATTTTGTACCTCGATTTCAACTCATGATAAGGTAAACGTCCCAGTAATCGTCACCATAAGAGATTTCATTGACTTCAAATATTTAGAAAATTATTTTGGAAGGATTAGTTAAAGAATGATTGGTACTGATTGAAGCATTAAACATCCTAGAATATTATAAACATTGTTTTTACATTATATTTAATATTACTTCTTATTTATAAACATTTAAAAGTCAAAAAGCACCGATGTCCCAGTTATCGTCATTTCCAAATCTGCCATGTACTAGTAATCGTGAGTCGTTGTCCCAATCTTCGTGAAAAGGTTAAGTTTTCATGAAATCAGTTTTTAGCGATTTGGAGGTGCATTTCAAGTGTATTTTTGTATTTTAAGTATACTTTAATGAAATGAAAGATGTATTGTTAGTTTTATATTGATTGACAGATTGAGACCTCTGAGATGAAATCCGTCGAAACGTAACCTCAAAATCATATCTTCTGATAGTTCCAATACGTCTGATGGACATTATAATAATTATTCATAATAAACATGAATTTTATTTAAAAAATTTTAGTAGTAATAATTAAAAATTATTAACATTTTAAGTAAATAGATGTAGCACATTCCCGTTTAGTTATTACACATCAAGTACGTTATGCTTTGGGCTCAACATTAAACGATTAAACTTCCATATGATTAAAGATATCTATGTCAAGAATCACATTTGTACTAAGTAAATCTTATTAAAAAATAAACACATAAATGATTACAAATATTGAGAATGCTACTGTAATCTTGACATCACAAATTTAATGAAGCATTTTCATTTTGTATAAAGTCATATAACCTCACTTTGTTCTATAAAATAGCTAAGTACAACATAATTACACGGGATACAAAAATTTATACACTGGTAATTTGTATAATTAACTTTTTTGTAACATAAATTATAGACACAATGACGAAATTTGATAAATTGCAGTGACTGAAAAAATAATGTGTATTTGGAGGTTATCTTCTGTTTACGTTGTCAAAACATTAAAACTATCAATAATTATATATCTGTGACACATTTTCCTTTATATTATGCAGTATGGATTAATGTTAGCTAATGAAAAACTACTCAATAAATATTAACTTCACTGAAAAATGATAATAAACTAAAAAATTGATAATGAAATCACAAAAGTCATGTCAATATTTTACATCACCTTTTTTCAGTTTTAAGCACCAAATCATATCACGATTAATACTCACAGTAACAAGTCAGTTCTCCGATTTCATTTCACGCCTTTTGGAAATTAATTAAATCATTATTTGTAACGAAATATGGAAATAAAATTTTGACAGATTCGTCCTAGTCGTCGCGAACGGTCACGATTACTCGAGCAACTATGCTTTTGAAATGTCCCTATAATCGTGACCGATATTTGTCGAACGAGAAGGTACCAAATGAACACTTTACTTAATTTTATGAAACAAAAATTGTCTTTTATTACAAAAAAATAATTTTCGTTCTGATCAAGTAATTTTTGGACACATTAAAAGCTTAAGCAAACAAACGCCTTTCCTAACCTAAATGTTAAGCTATTTTCTATGTTTCGTGATTCATCGCCGCCGGCAATACAAATCAATTTTATTTACCCTTGTGCACTATTTGTACAAAAAAAACAAATTTGGTTTCCACAACAAGCACTGTTCAAACTTACTTAAAAATATTTTAGGAATGTATTTTCATGCAGAAAATACTTACTTCTGGCATTTAACCCTGAAAACTGACGATTACTGGGACCGCCACGATTACTGGGACATCTACCTTATGGCTAGGAAAGTTTATTTTTTAAAATCTTATCTCTACTGGAACATGACAAAAGGACTTGAAAATGAATTAATAACATTTTTGAATTTGCTGGAAATTAAAAAAGTTCTATGTTTTTCAACATTCTGAAATTTTTATAAAAGTGGAAAATAATATTTTTCTAATAGATTCACAAATTTTATTCAAAATTTTGACTGGATATTAAATAAATCTCGAAACTATCCCAATGAACATGTTCCAAAAATTATTTTCATGACATTTTTCGATTGGACGCAAAAGAAAGTTCTAGATAATTAATAATCAAGTAGATCACGTATATTAGTATATATTCAGAGATCGCAATTAATCATTTTTATTATGTTTTTCAAACTGACTACAAATTTTTGTAGATTGGATTTTCTAATTTATCATAAACTGCATTTCATTCTAGGGTAGAAGATTTTGAAAGTAACTTTGAAAATATCAAAAAAGTCATTTCAATTTCTGATATTAATTTTTTTCTTCAAAAAAAGAACGTCTCTCTCCATGATTTAAGAGAAGGTCGTGGCTAGACCAGCATTTTAGGATAATTTTGATATCACGATTCTCATCGCAAGAATTCGAGCGTGAGGAAATGGAAAACTTGCATGTTTGTCATTTAACAATGTATATAGTAGGTACATACTAAAACTATTCGTCTTCTTTCAAATCGAATAAGATTTTTATTCAGTCAAGGCTTATTTCTTCAGTTAGAAATTTCAAGCCATTAAAAAGAATTGCTAGAAAACTTTGGAAAATTAATGTTGCTCTAAATTTTTCTTCTATTATTCTGAATACGCTTGGTGAAAGGAATTTGTTGAAAGAATCATGATTCTGAGTTAGAACTTTGAATTTTCGAAAAACAATTCCTAAAGATTGACAATAATTTTGTCTTTCAACGTATAATTTTCGAAAAGTATTTGTATTTTGATTTAGAACAGCAGATTGCTAAACAAATATTATAATTCAGACATGGAATAGGAAATTTTTCAAAACAATTACAATTTTGACATGGAACGGAAGATTTTTGAACAGAATTATGATTCTGTTTGGAAACAGGAAGTTTTCAAATAAGAATTCTCATGCAGATCTGAAATAAGGAATGTTCCGAAAGAATTATCATTATAAATTGAAACAGATAACTTTCGAGAAGAATGATAATTCTGATTAGGAAGAGGAAATTTTTTAAAACAATTATAATTCTGACTTGAAATTTTAAAAGAAATCTATATTATCATTAGAGAATAACAGAAATTTTTAACGCCTTTTTCAGACTGGATGGAGCTATGAATTAAGAAATAATTTAATTAACTTTTCTATTCTGAAAAAAGATCTTCGCTTCTCTGGGATTCGAATCACAGAACTTCTTATTTCCGGTCAGGTGCTTCCCCATTAAGCTACTCTAGAGAGATCGAGAAAAGAAATTATTTTCAGAAATACATGCATTATTACGCTAGAAATCAGAAGTTCTGTGGTTCGACTCCCAGCAGAGCGAAAGGAGAAGATCTTTTTTCAGAAAAAAATTAATTGAAATTTTAAACTATCCATAAATGGGTAAAAAAAATTGTTCAGGACTTTTCAGAAGCTGCAATTCACAGTTTAAAACTTTTTTTCCGCATATCACGTCGATTGAATCAAAATCGGTTATTATTATCCGTGCCCCGAAAACCATGAAGTTTCTCTCTGATTATTATTAACATGGGAAAAGGACATATTTTTCTTAAACTGCTGTGTGTGGCTTGAAATCTGGAACTCGAATTATTCCTACAATTCTTCGAAAATGCTACAAAAGTAAAAAAATTACCCCAAAATCATCAAGATCCCTTTTTGAAGATTTTGGAAATCTTAATAAATATTCTGTTGAAATTAAGTCTTCAAACAAAAAAGCAATCCCAGACACGAATGTGGGAGAAATACAAAGAACGAGGGCGGAGGGCGAGGTGAATACATTATCGAGCATTTTATCCAGAGAAAAAGAGTGAAATCAATTTCTTATAAAAATATGTATTTTTCAAGTTGAAATTCGAAACATGTTTCAACGGTCTTTAAGGGCCAAAGATTATTACTTTTTTTTTGAATCACTGACATTTTTTTTAGTTCAACCAATTTTATATACTTACGAATCTGCACGTTTTGCACTGGCGGCGCCGCTGGAGCGCGGTTAGGTTCTGGTCGTGGTGTAAATGCATCTGTAAAATATAACATAGGGATTTTTATTTAGGATTTTTTTTTTCTCTCAAAAATTTGCCATTGGTCCACACTAAAGATAGCTCAAGTGTAATCCCAAAGTCAGTTAATTTCAACCGAGGTATAAAATTTCGATGGAGTAAATATATTTTCAAAAATATGGCATTAAATATGACACTAAATATGACATGGTTGAAAATATAGGATTTTTACTCATGCATACACAACAATATCTTGAAATAGACAATAAATTAATTTCTGAATTAAAAAAAAATATATTGAAAAAGAATTGTATTTCTTGGAATTTATTACCGGAAAACAGAGAGGATCTAGACGGGACATGGAAGTATGCAAATTAAAGAATTTCGACCGCCATATCGGATCCATGATTAAAATTTGTAACTCTTGACATCAAATTCAAAATCAGTGACTCCAAAAACCTCTTTGTACCAAGTTTTATATGGACGCCTATGAGGAATGTAGGACATGCACTGTATTTTTAAAAACAACCATTTACATCGCTCGAGGGCCAACAAACTTCAAGAAGACATGGAAAAACAACAATTTCAACGTTCTTGGTTCTTGGTTCTTGGTCATGAAGTACTTTCCACCCCCTGATAGGGGTAGTTTTTCGGTTTTTAAGGCTGAAAATGGTGCGAATTAAATAGAATTAACGTAGTAATTATACACGTACACTAATTGATTTGATCTATGGACGAAAAAAAATTAAAAAGTATTTTATACACGTTCTTGTTTATGACGTATTTTCCACCCCCTCAGAGGAGTAGTTTTCCAGTGTTAAAAGTGCCTGAAAGGGTAAACTCATGACAAACCCGGTAACAGCACGCATTGATGATTATTTAGAGCTTTTTTGCGTCAATTTATGTTCTTTCCTTCAAAAACTACGTTGGGCGCAAAAAATGGGGCGGATTTTCGGCTTATTTTGGGGTTCCCCTTTTCACAAATTTTTACACATTATCATAAGTTTAAAAAAAATTTCAAAGAATTTCCACAAACTTAAAAAATTTCAATAAATTTTATAAACTTTCATAAATTTCTAAAATTAAAAGAATTTTTTAACTGGCTTTTTGTGAAATTAATTATCGTATAAGAATATGTACGTTTCAATCAAGAATTCGAAACTTCTTTTGAAGGTCTCCACGGGCCAACGCCGTTCAGCGAGAACAATTCTTTGGCGGTTAAGAAATAAAATTTGGATTTTCTTCCAAATCCCAACAATTTTTTTTACTTAAAAAACATTAAAATATACTTACGTGGATCGGTTGAACTTGAACCGTGTTCGTAATCATTACGCCGGCGCGGCGGCCAGTTTGGTCCTGGACGTTCATTTAGCCCTTCATCATCACTTCCATCTGTAAGATATAATACACGGAGTTCTAATAAAAATTTTTTCACTGAACCTTACAAATTTGCTACTGTTACAAAATAAATATAGCCTAAATGCAACATGTAATTTGTAACTTTTGACATCAAGTTCAAAATCAGCGACTTCTAAAACTCTCCTGGTACCAAGCTTTATACTGCTGCAACGAGAAATCGAATTCTTGCCACTTTTATTGGATTGTGGCACACTTTGTGGTCTTTGAAGATACGCCTCGATGGGTGCAGTATTATTTTAAAAATCATTTTTGAGCGGCTTTTAAGTCTATGCGAAAAAACGCCCCCGAGAAATTTCGGGCACGCACTGTATTTTTCACAACAGCCCTGTTCAAAGTTGAATAGCTAGATAGCCCTCAAATCTGAAGAAGTCATAGAGAGGCATGCACACAAATTTTGACCACAATTCATAAACCGGCAAATTATACCATACAAATATTCTTATAAAATTATAAATATTTTCAAAAAATTTCATCAATTTTCACCAATTTCATCAATTGTCCTAGATTTTTACGAATTTTAGAAATTATTTTGCCGTGATTTGGAAGACCACCGTTAACTATAAAATGTCGAAAAATAAGTTTTTTATATCGTTGGAATCTTACAAAAAAAGATTCACCTGTTTATTTAAATAATTCATTTAATTGATAATAACTTTGAAAATAATGATTGCATAATTCATGGAAAACACCGTTAGCTGCAAAAGGTTGGTGATTTGTGATTTGAGAGAGAGCCGTAACCAGCCGTAGCCAAAATTCGAGAAAACCTGTCAGGTGAGCCTGAATGAACTTGAACGTGAACTTCTTACTCAACGCAAGTTCTTTGCAGATTTAATTCTCTGATGTTGTTCATTTCTCATGTACACTTTTTGAATTTTCATTTAATCAAAAAATTCGATTGTAACTGTTTTGAAGTATATTTGATATCTAGTAAAAATTTTGATTGAAATTGTTTAATCTATCAAAGAGAAGCTTATTCTATTCTTTGAAAGTTTTGAAAGTGTTCAAAAGCTTATTACTTTTTAAATTTCCATCTAAATCAAAAACGAGATTAGGATAATTTGCAAGTATATTCCTCGTGTACCAGAAACTTAAGACTAAAATTTCTGAAATATGAATCATTAACAAGCTGTTACATTGCTGCCACACTGCGAAGCTGAACCATAGGTGGCACCGTGAATTCTCTATGTTGAGTAGTGAATTTAGAAAAAACTTTACAACAAATGCTTAGTCCTACTAATTATTTTTTGGCACAAAAAAACCAGCAGTCTTTTTTTCGTTCAAAAAAATTATAATATACTAACGGCGATCCATATCACTGCGTTGAGGATTGACGGTCATCGCAATCTCAGCATTCTGATCTGGTACTTCATTAGCCGGTCTTCTACTCTGCCCGAATCCTAGTATCTTAATTTTACGTAGAAACTTCTTCATTCCATCTGTAAAATATAATTTAGGGATTTAGATCAAAGAATTTTTTTAACAAACACCAAAAATTTTCTATTGATCCAAAATAAAGAAAGCCCAAATGGAACCACAAATTTAGTTGATATTGAAAAAAACGATGGTTCCAAATCTCGATAAAGTAAATATATTTGAGAATCTAGGCACCCCGAATTATGTATTTTTTGAGCATAATTATATTTAGACTGCTTATTTTCCGTTGACAAATGCGAAAACATCAATAACTCTCAACGTTATTTGGAGGTCAGATTTTATGAAAAGTGAAAATATTGAATGATGAAGGTTGAAAATGTCAGATTTTTTCTTGTGCTTCTTCAATATGAACCGATAAATTAAAAAAAGGTAAAAAAAAGTGTTAACAATTATTTTTAATTATATTTTTGTCATGTAGAATTTATAAAAGAAAAAATTTCCATGAAGCACTTCCTGCCGATATTCTCAAACACTCAGACGTAAATATTATTTTGGGCTCATTTTGGGCTCTCGAATTCACGGAAAAAAATTCAAAACACCACTCCCATGTGCAAAAAACCACCCTCTCGCCAAAAATAAAATCTGCAAAAAATAAAGTGCATCATAATCTTGGGCTCATATTGGGCTCTCGAACGCACCAAACAAAATTGTCAAAAACCACCCTCATGTATAAAAAACCACCCCCTAAGTAAAAACTCAAAACTGGAAAAAACAAAATATACAATAGTGTTGGGCTTTCCTTGGGCTCACGAATGCCTGATTTTTTTGTTGCAAAAACCACCCCTACATCTAAAAAATGAAACGCCTATCTATTAATGCGAATTTGAATTGGCAAGGAGCCCAAAAATCAGACACACTATTCACCCTATAAAATTGCGAGTTCCAAACATCAGAAACTCCGTTTACAACTTAAATTTCCGAAAAAGATAATTCTTTGACAAAGTCACATTTTCGTGGTATCAAGGGGTTGCTTTTTTACGTTGAGGGTAGGAGTTCAAAATTCAAAGATGGAATTTTTGAGTAGCCCAAAAATTAGAGACTCTATTTACACAGTAATATTCTAAAAAAGATTATATTTGGACATTGTCATATCTGCTTGGTGTCAAGGGGTTGCTTTTGAACGTTAAGGGTTGGAGCCCAAAAATCGGTGTTGGTATTTTTGAGGAGCCCAGAAATAAGAGACTCTATTTACTCTGTGAAATTCTGAAAATTCTCAAAATCATCTTTTGACCAAGTCATATCTACTTGGTGTCAAGGTTGCTTTTGAATGTTAAGGGTCGTTGCCCAAATATCGGCGTTGGTATTTTTGAGGAGCCCAAAAATCAGAGACTCTTTTACACAGTAATATTCTATACAAGATTATATTTTGACAAAGTCATATCTGCTTGGTGTCAAGAGGTTGTTTTTTAACTTGAAGCGTTGAAGTATAAAAATCGGGGGTTGTTCAATATCACTGTGGGGCTCAAAAAATAATCTGAAGTTTCCTGAATGTACATATTGTGACTGTTTTTTATTCAAAAATTTATTTGCTGTTTTACCTTCAGTTATTTCTGAATTTTTTCGTGAAATATACTAGGGGTGCACTTTGAGAATTGTTTAATAATAATATGGGATTGAAAACGGATCTATCCAACAAAAATTTTATAAAAAGTTTGGGGATTTTTTTGATCAGGTAAAAGTCAGGTATTCAGAGAGAATCTTACAAAAGTCAGGGAATTTCCATGACTTTAAATAATTGTCAAGAAGAACAAATTGTGAATTTTTCAATTTCAATTTGAAATTGTTTTATCCCGCTCATAACAAATTCTAGGTTAAAAATGTTGCATGTTTCAGATCCTTGTCTTTGAATTTTAATGGTCAGGGAAAATCAAGAATCGTCTTTTTGGGTTGAAAATTCGGCTCAAACCTTAATTATTTGTATTTTGAAACTATGGTTACACGTGAACATTAATGTTTGTAACATATGTTGGTAAAATTTTTAGTTCAAATTGTAATAATAAACAAAAAATCTCTAGTACATAGCATGAAATGAAATTTTTGCCAAAATAGGTTCAAAAATTTCATATTTCATCTTTACGCGTACCCATAAACTGAATCGCCTGCTAACATATGTTACAAAAATTTCACATCACATTTATTTTTGTCCGTCTCCGTATCTGAAAATGTGGTCTTGTTCAGTTTAGAAACTGCAGATTTCGTTCAATGATAATAAACATATGTTTCAACAGTTCCGAAGTAAAATGCGAATTTTCGGATATAGTCGATATCTGGATGTAAGATATTTTAATGTATCGATGATTTAGTATTATATTATATTCTACTTACGAACGGAATTCTGAAGTAATATTAAGACGAGGAAAAGCAGGATGAAAGAGAGAACTTTCATTTTTCTAGAAACAGAAACTTCGACTGATCCTGCGTCATATTGACAAATGGTATCACTACATTCTGGCAATAAAGTGGCGTTTTTCCCTGAGATTAAAAGTCTATTTACTATTCTTGAAAATGTTAAGTATTCGCGGTGTAGATTCGATCTACACGATGACAACGAATTCATACAAATGCCCAGACTTTTGTCAATATTTTTGAAAATTGGTAATTACGGCATGAAAAGAATTTCGGGCTGTAAATATTCTTAATTTAACGTCTCTGAAATAACAAATTGGAATTTGTAAGGAAAAACATTATTTCATCGACTTCTTCGAGACTATTGTTTCAGGAATCAGACCGATTCCCAAATCAGATTATGCATTATAAAATACTTAGGTACTTAGGGATTGTTGTGGACACTTGCTGATTAGTCCAAAATCCAGTGTGGAAATTACAGAATTCAACATGATAAATGTTTTATGTTGATACAATAATGACCTAATATTTGAGGTTCTCGAGAATTTTAATACGCACTGTAAAAAAAATCTTTAAGAATTACAGTAAACATGTGGAATTATTTTTTATTTCATTCTACGTCTCTTTAGAGCTGCTATTTTGTTTTTGAAATTTTGGATTTTAAATTTGAAAGCAGCTGCCGAAATGAAAAATCTTCTTAGGAATCTTAGAAAAATTCCTTTATTTTTCTAAAACCTGTGAAAATTCGCAAAAAGCTTCTCTTCTTCAATAATCAGTTCAAATTATTTGAAATATTTTGCAATTTTTTCTTGAAATTCATTTTTCAATTTTACGTGTCATAATTATCTCTCTTTGATATCAGAAACTGAAAACAGTCCACCGAAGAAAATACTTCACAATTTCTGGTTTGCTGAGTCAACAATTTTTTCAAGTGCGTAAAAAGTTTTCTGTGTTTGGTAAAAGAACATGAATGTGCAACATTTTCAGCCTTATTGAAACAAGAGGAAGGCTACATATTGAGAGAAAAACAAGAATTATTTCGACAAATCTATCTTGCTTTATTGATTATTATTGACTATTATTGATATTGATTTTTTAAATTAAACAAAGCGCTTCGTTAATATAATTTTTTTTTCGTTTAGCCAAAAACAAAGTTCAGCAAATTGTAATGTTACGAAACAAAATCGTTAAAAATAGTACAATTTAAACCAAACTCGAAGACTAATTAATTTCTTAGTATTTAAATTTGGAAATGAAGGACTTGAATCCCTTGAGAATTCCTTGGAATCTTTTGAAATACCTGAAAACGTTTGAAGGCCTTTGAAGTATTTTGAAATATCTTCAAACTTCTTATTGCTCTTAAAACTTTCTCAGATGTTTGAAAACACATAGAAAATTCAACAAATTTGTTAAAAACTCATCTTTCTTGTTGAAAATTCAACCTTTTTGTTGGAATTTCAACTATTTCGTAGAAAATTCACTTGTAGGGAAACTCGCTAGGGAAAAGAGGATATGTGAACTATGTGGGAAGGTGGAGGCAAGAGTGGAGCACTGGTTGGAGGAGTGCGTAGAGGTGGAAAGGAGTGGGATAAGCATGGTGGTATTGATGCATGAAAGGGGGGACAAAAGGGAAGTAGCATGGGTGAAGGGAGTCTTGGGTAAGATGGAGAAGAAGAGAAGGAAGGAGGAAGAGGGATGGAGAAGGAAAGATTGTAAATAGAGGAGGAAGTAAATATAAGTAAATGTAAATATTGTAAATAGTAGATAAGTATTAGGGATTAGCCGCGGAGGAAGATTTTGGTAATGCGAGGCAAAGCGAGAAAGTAGGGACATGCGTGCGAGGCGTGGCGAAGCGGGGAAGGCAAGACGATAAGAGCGAGCGGCGTTAGAGATGAGGTGTGGAAGGATGTTAGTTTTAAGGGTTATTTTAAAGAAAATTCTGTAAAAAAAATGGAAGTGTAAGCAAGTCAATTTTTTCAGGCCAGCAGGCTGAAAAATAAACGTTTATCCATCTATCTACCTGAAAGAGTTTGAAGGCCTTTGAAGTATTTTGAAATATCTTCAAACTTCTTATTGCTCTTAAAACTTCCTCAGATGTATGAAAACACATAGAAAATTCAACAAATTGGTTAAAAAGTCATCTTTCTGTTAAAGATTCAACCTTTTTGTTGGAAGTTCAACTATTTCGTAGAAAATTTACTTGTTGTTTAAAATTCATATTTTGATGTTGAAAAGTGAACAAGTTTCTGTGTACCAGAATTTTGGGCTTTTTTGGGCTGTATTGCCGAGTTTTGGGCTCTACTACTTTTTTTAAAAATTCAAATTTGGACACAATTTTCCTCTTTTTTGAGCTCTTGAAAACGCCAATGACCAACCTCCAAAAAAAACCCCTACTGAAAATAAAACTACCCCCTACGTAAAAACTCAATCTCGGAAAAAACAAAGTACACCATAATTTTGCGGTTATTTTGAGCTCTCGAATGCACAAAAAAAATTCAGGAAACCACCCCCTATGTGTAGAAAAACCACCCTCTTTCCAAAGATAAGATCTGCCGAAATCCTAGTGCATCAGAATTTTGGGCTTATTTTGGGCTATCAAATGTACCAAACAAAATTTTCAGAAACTTCCCCTATACACAAAAAACCACCCCTTTAGTAAAAATTCCAAATGGGAAAAACAAAATAGAAAGTAGTTTTGGGCTTTTCTTGGCCTCTTGAATGCTTGAATTTTTTCTGAAAAAACCACACCTGCATCCAAAAAATCAAACGCCTATCTATAAATTAGAATTTTAATTTTCAAGTAGCCCAAAAATCAGAGACTACATTTACTCTATGAAATTCCGATTCCTGAAAATCCGAGACTCCATTCAGAAAGTGAATCGGTTTTGGTATTTTTGAGGAGCCCAAAAATCAGACACTCTATTGACACAAAAATTCTTACAGAGATCATTTTTTGACAAAGGCGCATCAAGGGGTTGTTTTTTAACGTCAAGGGTTGGAGCCCAAAAATCAAGGTTGGTTTTTTTGAGGAGCCGGAAAATCCGTGACACTATATACACAGTAAAGTGACAGAATTTTTTTTCAAACTGCCGCATTTTCCGAACCACAGTAGGTATTCAGGATTTACACAATTCACATCCAAGTTTACATATCTAGCAAAGTTCTAAAAAAATTATATTTTGCTCTTTTGTGACATATCTTATCGTTTAGAGCAAAAATCAAAAAACTATATTCAAAAATCAGTTTGTGAAGCGGGCAGCAAGCGCCCGCACTCAACGGTTTCCTAGAAATCGGTACAGTAAAGATTTGTCTGCTTTTTGGAAAATTCCCAATTCCGTAAACCAATTTTTTTTCACTTTTCGGAAAAGTTCCTATCCCGCATACAGATTTTGACACTTTGATTTAATTCAGAGTTTTTGTGTTTTTTTTTCTCACATCTCCAAATGTTTCATTTGTTTCAAAATTTGCATCTCCGTTCGGAAATTTACAGTGTGAATAGAGTCTGTAATTTTTGGGCTCCTCAAAAATTCTATTTTGTTTTTTTCAGGTTTGAGTTTTTACCAAGGGGCTGGTTTTTTGTACATAGGTGTGGTTTTTGAAAATTTTGTTTGGTAAACTTGGTTTTTTGCAGATTTTATTTTTGCCGAGCGGGTGTTTTTTTACACATAGGGGGTGGTTTACTGATTTTTTTTTGTGCATTTGAGAGCCCAAAATAAGCCCAAAATTCTGGTGTAGTTTTTTTTTAAATTTTGCGTTTTTACATAGGGGTAGTTCTTATTTTCAGTAAGGTTGGTTTTTGAAAATTGATTGTTGACGCGTTTAGGAGCTCAAAAAGCCCAAAATTCTGTCGTGTTTGATTTTTAATTTTTAAAAATTTTTATATAGTGAAGGTCGTAGCTTGATGGACCTAACTATTTGGTTGAAGATTCAACCAATTTTTTCCAATTATCCTTTTTGGTTGAAAATTAGTCTTTTCGGATTGAAAATTTAAGAATCCTTGTAGAAAATTCACTTGCTGTTTTTATTTAAAATTCTAAATTTGTTGTTGAAAATTTGTCTTTTTGATTCAGAAATTCATACCTTTCAGAAGAAAGACCATCTTTCTAGGATAAAAATGCAACGATTTGTTTCAAAATTAGTCTAATTTGCTTGAGCTTTCAAGAATTTTGTTTGCAAAATTTGGTTCACCACTTTGTTAGGAAATCATTTTTTTTAAAGATTAATATTTTTATTTGAAAATTCATCCATTTGGTTAAAAGTCTAACCATTTTGTTGCAAACATTTTTTTTTTTCTGTAATTCAAAATTCAACTGCGTGGCTGAAAGTTGAACTACTTGGTCGAACACTTTTTTCTCTGAATGAAGGTTCATCTCTTTGGTTGTAACTTTAGCTATTTTCTTTATTTTAATTTTCTTGCTGAAAATTCATATCCCAGGTTTTTTTGCTGAAATTTTGTTGTTGAAAATTGGTCTTTTTAATTTATATTTATTTTTTTAGACAATTAAATATTTTTGGTTGAAATATCAACCATAACACTTTTCCGTTGAGAATTTATCCTTTTAAGTGGACAATTAATTTTTTATTAAGTTGAAAATTCAAGTATTATATATATATTTTTTTTTCATTCAAAATAAATAGAAAATAACTACTTTTCTACATATTCAATGCATTATATACATTGAAGTAATTATCATTATTTCGAAATTACAGTTTAAGCTCGAAAACCATTAAAGTCAATCAAAAAAAAAAAACCGTTTTTTTTACCAAAAAAGTTCATTTTCAACGAAATTCATTAATTTTAAACAAAATACATTAATTTTTAACCAATTAGTCCAATTTTTAACCAAAAATATAAAGTTGTAACCAGAAAGGATAAAATACATGCATTTTCAACCAAAGCAATTAATTTTTAACTGAAATTATAAATCTTTAACTAAAATAGTTAAATACTTAGTTAAAAAATAAATTTTCAACCAAAGATGTGAATCTTCAAGAAAAAAATTAATTGTGACAAATAGTTGAATCTTCAACCAAAGCGATTGAACTTTTATCCTTAAATGACAAAATTTTCAAAAAACATTTGAATTTTCAAAAAGAAATTACTGTCACAAAATTGTTGAATCTCATACAAAGTGGATTAATATTTAATCATATAATTGACTTTTTACCAGAAAACACTAATTTTCAACAGAAAATATTAATTTTCAACCGAGAAGTATATTTCCTACTAGAAATGTGAATTTTTAAACGAAATAAACGAATTTTTAACCAACTAGTTGAATTTTTCAACTTGAAAAAAATAAAGTTTCAGCCGAACAGTTGAATTTTCAACTGAGAAAAAATAAATAGCTTGATTTTCAACTAAAAAGATAAATATACTAAAACTGAAAATTCGTATTAATTCAAACATTTATATTATTACAAAAATGGATATGATCAGTTGAAATAATTTAAATCCTTCAATTTTTAATGCCGCTAAGTTAAAAATCAAACAATAAAAAAAGTAGAACCAAAGAAATTTCTTTAATAGAGAGCCAATGAATCATTCTGGTTGATGATTTAAATGATTTGAAATTTAAAATTAAATTTAATAATTTTTTAAAATAATTTAATAATTTGATAAGCAATGTATCAGTGTGCCTTTAGAGATTCTCATTTTTTTCGCAATCTGAGTACATTAGTTCACACGTTATACCTTTTATATGGATACTTTTACTAAATGTAATTATACGTGACATAGTCTTTCTTTTTTTGATATAATTGTGATTCTGGAGTACTTTTCTCGCCCCCACTTATCCCTCTACCATGAGCTTGGAACTTAATATAAGAGGAACTTACATTTATAAATTTGAGCAAAATTTTAAGTTTGTTTTAGTGACGTCAAAGAAGTTTCTGGCGCCTGACAGATAAATATACCATTAAGCTATTTTCTTGAAAAAATAAAAAATTTTCTAACTAAAATTTGTTTAGTCTTTAATTTTATAGGTTTCAAATTAAATAGTATTCCACTTTAACTGCTTGAATTTCAAGTTCAGATTTGATTACTTCAAATGACAACAATTTTTTATTTCAATGACCGTGAAAAGTTCACCTGAACCCGGAAAATCTCGGTAACATAGACCACATATCACCTCCAAAATCATGACGTATTTACAAGCTACTGCTTCTAAATGAAAAACAAGAACTACGTACAAAACTAATCTACTCAACCTTAATTCATTCACCTTGAAAATAATCTTTTTGAAATGTGCGCAGTGTAAAAAGATATTAATTTCTTCAAGAAATGAGCTTCATATTGTTAAAATTGTAAAATAATATATTTTAAAATCTCATTTTTGCAGGTTATTAAGTTATACAAAAAATTAATCAGAAATAATCATTTTGAGACGTTCTTGTTTATTCAATGTTGAGCATCATTTTCATAAATTAGCATTTCCAATAATTTCAAATACAAAATAAAAATTCCGAATAGCAATATATTTTTCAAGTTTACATGTTTTAAAGATTTTACCATATTTTCGAAAAACTTTGGTTTAGCCAATGATATATTTATCACTTACATAATGTTTGGAATAATATTAAAAATATTTTATAAATTTTCTGAAATCTTTCAAAGTTTTAAAATATTTTTAATCTCGTAAAAAATTCTAAAATTCACAAATATTTTTTAAACTGACTTGAATTATTCTTCAAATGCTTCTGCATATTTTTGTTCAGAATAATATTTAAAAACTAAAAAAATTGCTTCCACTTTTTTTAAAGATTCCTAGGAAAATTAAAAATGATTTTTTATTTTATGAAATTAATTTTGAGAGAACATTTAAAAAGATTTCAAGACATTTTCGAAGGTTTTTCAAAATATCAAAAAAGAATCTGGAAAATATTAAGGCAATTTTTTTAGTTTTTAAATATTTCCAGAAAATTTTAGAACAAATTTTAATATCTTAAAACATATTTAAAAATTTTGCAAAAATTTTAACATGATTAAATTTTTTTTTTAAATTTGGAAAAGTGAAAAATAAATGAATATTTTTAGAATTTTTCCCCGACAGAAAATGCAGAAACTTTTTAAGCATTTTCAAGGTTTTCCAGATAATACTAATTTTTTTCAAGATTTCCGGGAAAAGTTCAAGTGATTTTTTATTTTTAAAATTTTATTTGATGGAATATTTTCACAGGTGTTACGTCCCGAGCAAGTAGGCGAGGGTAGTTTGGCTAGGTGCAAGATTGTGAGACACCAGTGTGCTGATTTTAAATCAGGTTGGTAAGGCCTGACCAATTATTTGTTTATGGGACCGTTAGCCACTTTTCAGCCCTACGTGGACTGTGTTAGGTTACATTATTTAAGCAACATAATAAATTCAGTGTGAACACTTTTTATTATAAATAGAACAGAGGAAATTTAAGAATTTTAAATTAGATTAAAATCAAATTCAAAATCCCAATTTAACGTCCAATAATCAAGTTAATGTATAGAATTTCTGAAAACAAAACAATAATTCAACGATCAAATTTGGACAAACACCACAAAATGCTCCTATTGCAATTCCTAAAAACAAAAAAAATTTTGTTTCTTTCCACAAAAATAAAAAAGAGGACAGAGAAATGAGAAGGCAACCAACCACATCCCCTTCTTTCTCTTTTTTATTTCTTTCGTCTTTTTCATTTTTATTATTATGAAATCACAGTATAAAAGCATGCACAATATTTACCAACGTTTAGGTGCTCACACAGCACCCTTATCAAGGCAAGAAAAATTAGAGCAGGTAGGAACAGCGACGAAATAACGATGCTATCACCACGATACCTGACAACTGAATGTGGGTCAAAAGACGAATCCGTTATAAACAAACAAGAAATGAGAGAAAGTCAAGACCCATGAAAACGTATTGCTAAATGTAATTAATCATACTAGAATAACTTTGCTTAATTTATCCAAATCAGTTTTTCAATTAATAGACAACTTATTTAGTTTTTTAATATAAAGCATTTCCATGAATTCTCACTTTCTCTCATTACTTTCACTGTGTAAAATTTCAACATTATCCCAGTCAACCTCATGGTCAACATCAACAAACCCTCTCGTATGTCTAGCAAAAACATTCTTATAACAACTTCCTAAACGAACATCACTTTTTTGTTCCTCCACCCTAGTATTAAGAAGTCTGCCAGTCTGTCCCACATGAGTCATCTTACAGATCTTGCAAGTGATCTTGCAAACAACACCACCTTTTTCAAATTCATCTAAAGGATCTTTACCAAAAGTTATTATTGAATCCATTTTAAATGGTATACGGAAAATAGTATGAATATTAAATTTTTTTAACATAAATTCAATAGTTTTCCAAATTTGACCAAAAAAAGGAAGAACGTATTGAAAGAACTATACTCTTTCAATTCTTCCTGATTATCTGTAGATAAAATCTTACTTTGTTTGTTTTTGATTTGTTGAATTCTAATTGTGATATGTTGCTCAATCAACTTTTGTGGGTAATGATTAAGAAAAAGGATATTCCTAACTATATTCAAATTCTCTTTTTGAAATGGAATGTGGGACAAACCTAGAGCTCTTTCAACTAAGTTTTTGATTACTGCAATTTTATTTTGAAAAGGATGAGCCGAAAAGAAATGTGAAATTCTACCTGAATATGTACTTTTCCTATACCAATTGGTAATAATATTACCATCCTGACCCTTAATTACTTCTACGTCCAAAAAACTGATTCTATTATTGTTCTCTATTTCATGGGTGAACTGAAGTTTTGAATGAAAACTATTAAAAGCATCAAAAACTGCCTGTAACTTTGCTAGAGGAACACGTAATAAGGTATCATCAACATACCGAAAGTAAAAGGGCAAAACAAAATCCAGCTTCTTGAAAGCAAAGACCTCCAAATCTTCCATAACTATTTCTGCTAAAATCGGAGAAATGACTGAACCTATGGGAGTACCGAATTTTTGCCTATAAAAAGATCCATTGAATTTGAAATAAGTTGAGTTCATAATGAAAACTATCCCTTCAATAAAATCTTTTTGACTTAATCGAGTACGTGTTTTTATATTATCCCATCTATTTAAAATTGCCTGTTTAACCAATTCAAGGGGTATACTTGGAAACATTGCAACAACATCCAAAGAAATCATTACATGGTCATCAGGAACAGTTTTTTGAATAATAATTTTTTGGAATTCTCAGCTATTTTTAATATTGTATTTGGAAGTTATAATTGAGTCTTTAAGTATCAAATTAAAGTTTTGTTCTAAAAATTTCGTGGGAGTATTAATAGTTGAAATAATCAATCTCAAAGGATAGCCATCTTTATGAATCTTTCTCAAACCATAACATCTTGCAAGTACTGTGTCTTCGGTATTTATATCAGTCCATCTTATATACTTTTCCAAAAGTCCTTTCTTTCTCCAATTGTCTAGAATCTTGAAAGTGTCTCTTCTTAATTGGTTCAACGGATTTTCATTCTAATTTGATCGTTGAATTCTTGTTTTGTTTTCAGAAATTCTATACATTAGAACAGAGGAGTAATTATAATAAGTATACAAAAACTTACGGTTACCTTCATAAACAGAAAAGGGCGAAAGATATGTTTTACTGGCCGATTGGATCTCCGTGTTTATCGTAGAGCAGCGGCGGAACTCTACCGGATGTTTGTAATAGTGAAAACGTGCACGAGCTTCTTTCAGTATTGGTAGTGCGATACAGGGTCCTACAACAGATACCCAATACACGCTTGAGTTATTTTCGCTAACGTTTAACACTGCGGACTTTTTCCATAAAAGACTCACTTTACGACGACCGAAAGTCTTAGCCGAAGGGACCTTAGTACAAGATTCGAACACACGTTAACTACTTTGAAAGTGCAAGACTTAATCAGAGTGTTTCTTCGGTCACAATGAGATAGAAGACGCGAATTTGTCGAAGTGTTTCGTTATTCGTAGATCGAAGTGAACAGTATGACTGCTTGATACGTAAAGACAATTGACAAGGGTAGCGTGGGGGTTTATATCCGCTTGACACTTCGATGAAGTCACGAATTTTCTTAGAAGAGATTGTCACCGATTGATCAGAGCACGTTTTGGGTCAACGTTCGACCAAGGCACGTTCCTGTCACAATTTTACCAAGGCACGCATTTCTTGAAATTGCATTAAAAATATATCATATTAATGAGTTTCGGATTATTGGAGTGAAGATTGTTTATGTCCCGTCTGCTGACACTTCCGATGGTCGGTCGTGTCTCCTCTAGATCGGCTATATGTCATTTGATATGCGCGAGTGTTGTTATTACATGCGGCGACTAATAGCTACCGCAGCGGCCAGCGATTACATACCTCTGCTCTTGACCTTTTCAGGAGTATGGATATTATATCTTAACATAATTATGCGTGATACTGCCCGTCAGGCATTCTCGGTTTTGACGCGTCTGACTATTTCAGTGAGCATTCACTTGAACATTGAATTCTGCTTGTCTTTAGATAAGTTACGATTTGAAATGCCATCGGGATTTACGCATAATTGCGGACTTAATAATTACGTTTTAGATAATCTATAAACTTACATGATTACTAACTAATAGTTTAAGTTGTTAAAATTCATATGAGATTTTATGTTCTATAATTCATTATGTTTTATTGAGTCTCTATCCTCCCGTGGTACTGCTCGCTGTTTACCTTACGGTTTCTACATTATCATCCGCTGTGCATGCACCAACGTTAGGTCAAAGATCGGAAGAGTCTTACCATGGGCATGACAATAATGTATTGCTACTTAGTCTGTTCTCTAGGCGGAAGAGGGCGAAGTGTTACGACACAAAAATTTAAATTTTCGGGATGTAACAGTCCTCCCTTCCTAAAATATTGCATCGTTCCCGATGAATTCTTAATTCCACCCGGAGAAAATGTAAGCGCATTCTCCTTTTTGCTATCTTGTGACGTTCAATTCTTTTAATTTATATTTCTTTTTTTAACATTCTGATGATTATAATCTAGGATAAAAAATAGGGTAACGGGATGAATTTTATGTTAAACACGGAATTTTATATATCGCCATGGTGTGAGGTTTTAGTCTTGTTATAAAAGTTGGTGTATAGTGTGCTTGTGTTTTCTGTACGTTAACTAGTAAGTATACTTTTCTTTTTTTTCTGGCTTATAATCTGCCTTCCTTTGGTCGAATGTTTTACTAAATCTGTTCTGCAGAAATTTTCTGGTGTCATCAAAATTTTCTGTGATGTCACTTCAGCATCTGGATCCTGGCTTGCTGCATAATAGTCAAGTATTTTAGGTGAGTAAGACTTGATATTTTATTTTAGAGCATTTCTACCTCTTAAAATGGCAACATCTTCTACTGATGGTTCTTCCTTGAGTGTATCTGCGGACTGTTTAGATTTAGATTCCATTTTAAATATTGTTTTAAACGATCGGTATCTTTCATTAACCGCACTATTAAGCTCTGAGCTTAATAGTGCGGTTAATGAAATCGTTCGTGAAATTTCAACTCCTCATGTTGCGATTTCAGATGTGATTGATAATGTGGATGACGTGTCAGTAGTTATATCGTTAGACTTTGAACAATGTATCGCTGATTTTTATTTTTCATCCCTGGAGCCTGGGTCCGTTGTGAGTGAAGAAACGATTGGTCGACCTAGTGTTCCTACCTATTCTCTTCCGGCTCCATTGGCATTGGATAGTTTGCTTGTTCGCGTGGCACACCTGGAGGATCGTGCAGACCTTTATTGTTTTGTTATTTGGGGTTCTAATACTGACAAACTTTTTCAAAATTTCATCGCTTTATGTCGGGATAAGTTTGACTGGAACGTCGGGAAACAGGATTTTGTCGTGCTTCATCGCCTAACTCGACATCGTGGTCGATATCCTGGATATCTTATTCGTGCATTTTCTCGTGAGTTGAAGGTAAATATTTTGGAATCTGCCAACCTATTTAGGTCTTCATCTTTCGCCACGTAAAGAGCCTGAGTCTCGGCTATGCACACACGTGTATACTGCATCTTTGATTTGTCTGGGGTAAGTCTGTAATGTTTTATTTTTCATATCCTCTTACACGCTCCTTTTCTTCTTTGTCTTAGTCATGCTTTCTGAGTTTATTCGTGCCTCTTATTATGTCAGCTGCCTTCTTTGTACGTGTATTTCTGCCTTGTCTTTCAGTGTGGAGGGCACAAGGTACAGATTCTGTCTATGTGGGCGATTCGTGCCTATGGTGTATGCCGAGCACGCTTGTAAATGTGGTTACGTCCTTCGGGATTCAACAGGTAATATAGATTTCGCTGTTATCGTTTCACTTTCGATAATTCATTAAATATAATTTGTCATTTTGTAAGCTTTTGATGATTCTTTTGTTTCAGTTCCCAAAATCGAGACCGATTGGTTGTCTGACCTGAAGTGTGTTGATTTTTAAGAATCAGCTTCTGGATTGGAATTGACAGGGCCGTCGGCTCAACGTCCTTAATAAGTGTTCATTTAAAATGTGCTATTCATGGAATATTAGTTCCTTTCCTTTTAGTAAATAAATGATCCTTTTGTACCTTTGAATAGTGTGTTTTGTACCAACGACATAGCTCGATTTGATTTTACTTTCTCATATAACGGTTTGATTATTCTATTAACTTCAATGTCGTTGGTTCAAAAGTTGTGTCTGTTCCTTATTTTATTTCACCTTTGTAGTGTATATTAAATTATCTTACAAAATTATCAAACTCCATATTTTGTGCACTATGGAACTTAGATTGTTCGTTTTGATAAGAAAATTATGTGATCAGTTCCTTCTGACAAATCTCTTAAAACCTCAAAACCTCATATGGATTTTACCATTTTACAAAATTATTAAACATTCTCTCTACATTTGACTTAGTAAAATATAACGGATTGTGAGTTAATTTCCACCAATGGATGTAAATAGAATCGGGTGACTGGCAATTCAGTAGAATTATATTGATGAGATTAATAAAATGAACATTATCATTTGGATTCGTTATCTATTCCTGCAATCCTATAACTGGTTGATCAGTTATAGTTGTGTTGAAGAAATCTGTTAAATTTTTAAGAGCTTATGCTACAAGCATATTTGCGTGCTATTTTCAATGTGGAATTGTTTAAAGTTACATTTAGTAATTGCAAAATAATTACACTCGTGTGTTGTTATGTTCTCAGAATATATTTTCTGGGGAACAATTTTTAATTAAGTTTATAATTGATACCCTGCAGTTACGGTACTTTTACTGATAAAATTAGTAAACTTCTCAAAATAAGTAATTCATCAATTAAACCTAAGTGTACTGAATGATTTAGTAAAACTTCCACTATTTCAAATTTAGAGAGTTAACTTGAGCTTAATTTTATTTCTCTTCATACTTAATTCATAGATAAATATAATTTCACTAACTACTGGTTTGTATGTAACTTAAAATAATTTTAGCGCTTAACCTAACTTAGCTTCTTTAATGCGACATTCTTCTTCTCTTTTCTTTGCTGGTGTTGGTGCCCTATGACACGGTCTCATTAGTGTGCGTATGCGTGCGTGTGTGTGTGTGTGTGTTGGCTGTGCTATGATATAGGTGTAGCGTATCACTTCGCAGGCGGGCTTCATTCCTTATCGCGGCTAGATTACAGTTCTCGCGCCGGCGGCCATCATGATTCGGGACGTCGCTGTGTGCGGATATGATTCTACTTGCTTATCTACTTTCCATTCTCCATTTTGTTTTAGGAAACGGGCGTTTCTTTTAGTCATGCAGGCAGAGTCTCATTTCGCTGGTCCGCCATAATGAGTTGACGCGTCACGCCGGCCCAATATTGTTTCTTCTGCTGGCGGTGATTCGTCTCGTGATGAACATTTACGTATAGTCCGACAAACTTATTCGTGTATTATGTTTATATTTGTTGGTGATTTGGATACTTTCATTCATCGTCCTCGATGAATGTGAAGGTTGGTTTTTCTATGCTATTCGAATTTTGGTTACCGGCACTTGTACCTGTGACGTTGCTTTTCTCTGTACTTTGCTGCTTTCAGATTCTATTACGTTGTCATTGGACAGAATTCTCATTTCCTCTCCATTATTGCTGCTATCTTTTGCTTGAGAGTTGGTTTTCGAGTATTTGTGTATTTTTTTTATCAGTTTCCTTCCATAGTATGTGGTCATAAACAACAATAATGTAATTATTCCTATGGATGTTCCTATTATGATGTGATTCTTTCTTCTTTGATGATGTTGTACTTGTATATTTTTGGAAAAATTGCATATAATATAAGATATATTGGTTACATTTAATGAAATTTCTGGGATATATATGTATTCTTCTTTGTTACTGTTTTATGTTATTCCTATTAATTTGATATATTTGTTTGAGCAATACTACCGTTTCCCAATCGAATTATTCCTGAATAGGAAATATTTTCTTGTATTTTTTTCTTATTAGGGCAATTAATGTTAATGGTTTCAGGTTGTTTGGTTAAATATAACCAGCCTTGAAGGGAAGGTATTTGTGTTCAAAATGCGTTTTCTTGAAGGTTGATTCTTACGTCACATAACTGGAAGTTTGACAAGGTTGGATTGATTACCATGTCAACTTCACAGGATGATCTGGTAACTGTTGTGTGTATAGGTTGATTCGCTTCGCAAATGCTGTTGTATATAGCTTTTAAGCAGGTTTCTAGATATTCTCTATTTCTTAAGAAATATTTCTGGTCAGCCTCGGATACAACGATGTACTCTTGTTTAGGTATTATGTAGGCGGCTACAGTAAAGTTTGCAATTATATTTTAATGCATTGGGTATGAACACATGGAGCAACCCTATTTTCTAATATTTCAAAAAATATGTTTCAATTTATGAGACAAGATTAAAGACAAAGTTTTTTTTTGATATTTGAAAAGTCATCAAATCCGAAAAACAATTAACTTCTTAAGAGAATTACAAATCTATGTTAGAAGAAGAAATTTCTTCAGAGGGATTATAATTCTGACTCGAAATAGGGAATATTAAAAAAAATAATACTAATTTTGTGTTGGAACAAGAAAATTTCAAAAAGAGTTACTATTTGGACTTGGAAGGCGGAATTTTTGAAAATAATTTGTACTTTCGTTCAGAACAGAGAATTAAAAAAAAATGTATTTAGATCTAAAACAAGGAATTCTTAAAAATTAAAAGGGGCGCAGTTTAACAAATCGAATGGATTTTGAAAATAAATTAAAAATTTAAAGCTTTCTCAGGTTTCAATTGTGTGCAAAACTCCGAATCTTGCAGACGTTTCGTGAACATTGCAGTTTGCTTCTCTAGGGCTGACCTGAAACTGAAACAGGTTATGTCGTTCTTATATATATATATATATATATATATATATATATATATATATATACTCCATGATATCTGTGATTGGCCAGAACACCCCATGGTGCAGACTGGTCGAACTTGATTGGCCAATCAAGTCTTTTTTTAAAAAACCCTGGGAGGTCGGAAAGCCACATCGGATTGGTATTATATCCATTGTCCCTATGGATGTTAGTAGGGTGTTTAAAGATTTCGCTTGCTTCTTTATGTTATTTTGTAAAAATATTGTACGTTTTTGCGACGACGGTTGTTTTGTCAAATGAAATGCTATGTTCTGTTTCGTTATAATGCTCAGCTAGTGCTGATTGCGTGAAATTTTTCAGCCTGAATTTACTCTTATGTTCCTTTACACGTTGGCTCACCGCCCTCACGGTTTCTCCAATATAGACTTTGCCATAAAAACAAGGGATGTTATATACTTTCGGATCACTGACAGGTGCCTTTTTATCTTTAGGGTTGTTTAGAAGTTGTCCTATTTTCGCAGGTAGTTTAAATACGGTTTGGATGTTGTATTTGTTGAGAATTCTTCCTATTTGTCCTGTGATTCCCTGAATGTAGGGTAGGATGGTGGTCGTTTTTCTCTCTTTTTCTTTATTACGTTGTGTTGACTTGTTTTTTTGAGTGTGTTTTCTTATTGCTTCATCAATTTGTTTGTGTAATCGTTTTGTATTGGGATTTGTTTAACATTTTTTAATTCCTTTTGTAAGTTATCTTTATCTGTCATGGAGACAGCTCTGTATACAAGGGAATTGATGACCGATTGCTTTTGAGATGGGTGGTGGTGGGAGGAGGCATGTAGGTATCTGTTTGTATGGGTGGGTTTTCTGTAAACTTCATGTCCTAATGTGTTATCAGATCTTTTGCAAACTAGTACGTCCAAGAAAGGTAATTTTCTGTTTTGTTCAATTTCCATGGTGAACTGGATATTAGGGTGTATTTGATTTATGAAATCGAAGAACTTGTATAGTTCATCTAGTCCACGTCTCCAGATAACAAAAGTGTCGTCAACGCAACGGCACAAAAATTCCGGTTTAAGCTTGAATTTGTTGAAGATTTTAGTTTCTGGATTTTCCATAAAGATGTTGCCTATTACAGGTGAGATTAGAGATCCCATTGCTGCTCCTGAGGTGTGTTCGTAGAATTGGTTATTGAGAAAGTGTGCTAGGTTGAAGTTTTGCAGAGGTGGCATTAGTAGGTATTCATTTACATATTGTTTTGCTGTCAAGTTTAGCGTCTTCGAGAAGGGTTTCTGTTATGCGGACTATTTTTTTTGTGGGATCATCTTTAAGTTTTTGTTTATGTATCGTCAGTTAGAAGGTCCATGATTTTGTTGTTATAGTCTCCTTTATTCATTATTACTTCTATGTTGCCTTTGTCTGCGGGTAACATTGTGATGTCTTTATGCTGGTTGAGTTCTTTAGTTGCTGTTTTCTCTTGTTTTGTTAAATATGAGAAGGGAAGTTGGGTTGGGCTTAAGATATTGGCCGTCCTACGCCGTATGTCATTCGCTTTTTCGGGTGAAAGGATATATATTGTGGATTCCAAATTACTGATGATTTCTTCTTTCGGAATTTTGGAGGAGCTACTGCAAAATTATGTTCTTCAGATAAGGCTGAAATCATTTCATTGCTGAGAAGATGGTTAGAGATGTTTTTTACTGTGCTAGTTAATGGCGCGTGCCTTACTGGAAGTAATTTGTCGAATTTTATTTTTTGTTTTGTTTTTAGTGGAAAGATCTTTAATCCGTTGGGATTAGTAAAATGATATGCGGTCCAATGTAGACCAGATGTCAAATCTAAGAGTGTTTGATAGAAAAATGTGAAGTTTTAATAGTTTCTTGGAGGTAGTGTGCAAGACAAATTTGATATGTTGTACTGTTTCTTCCAAGAGAAGCAAACTTGTTTTATATAGAATTTATTTGGATTTAGATGTTCCCAAATAAGATTTCAACTGTGAGAATTTTGGGACGATCTATTGTCCCTAAACCATTTTAAGAAAGCTAAAGATGTTAGTAGCTTAGCTTGAGAAGGCCTGAGCTTACTAAAAGTGTTAGTGTTTTAAAATAATTTCATTTATTTAGAAGTGTCTTAAAAGTTCTATTGTTCTGAATTTAGATAAAATTTCAAATATTTATAGACCAATTTTAATTTTTGACTTTTCGCAATTTGATATACTTTACCGTCGGAAAGTCGGCACTATCAGCGAAAGTACGTACTATTAAAAATCACTACTGACTGAAACGTGATTACTCGTTCAAAAATGGAGCGGGAAACGTTTTTTCAAAACCGTTAGAAAGCTTATCAAATTACGCATCAACAAGTTGTATCAAAAATCTCTAATTCATACCAATTAGTCTCATCACTGAATAAATGGTCGCGGATAGTTCAGATTTTCAGGAGAAATTTTTAATCTTTTTATCAAATATAATCGGTAAATATGATCGTTCTTATCGAATCGAATTCGATCGTAAGATTATGAAAAATTGTTATTTTTATCAACTAAAAATTTATATAGTAGAAACATTCTAAAATTGTTTATCTTCTTTCATGTTATTGATGCGTGGTGAAGTATAAATAAAGATAAAAAATTTGTTTTTAATGCTACAGTTATATTAATGTAATACGTTATTAGACATTTTGAAGGGCAGTCAAGAATTTTGTAGGATTTTCAAAGAATCCTGAAAATTTCATAATTCTGATTCCGAAGAGGAAGTTTTCAAGCAGAATTATAATTCTGACTTAAAATAGGACATTTTTGACAAAATTTATAATTTTGACTTGGAACAAGAAACTTTCAAACAGAGTAGCAATTTGATCATCATTTTGAACAAAAATTATAATTCAGATCCGAAACAAGGAATTTTCCAAAAGAATGTTACGTATTAACTTGAAATTTCTTTCATAGGTTCGCATCTATGTAAAGTAAAATTTCTCCCCATGATAACCCTAGAAATTCGTTTTTTGGGAGTTATGGAGGGGGAAGGAAAAATTTAAAAATTGTTATTTCTTGAAAACATTTTGACCCTTTTTGATGAAAAAAATATATGTTCTAGACACTAATGAGGCTATTCCACAAAAAAAATGTTGAAAAAAATTGTAGCTAAAAAAATTTTTTGAGGTTATGTTCTTGATTGACCACATCCATATTCTACTTGAACATGCCTTAGAATATCCTTAACAACATATATTTTTCTTGAATTTTCGGAAGGGAGGGAACAATGAGAAAAAAAAAATAAAAATCGCGCATGCAATACTTCGCACCGTTATGGTGAACTGCCATCCTTTCTTCCCTACCTCAATCAGTACTTTGAAATGATACGGCCCAAGCACGTCCACTACGTATCCATCAGTCGTACAAATAATGAAGGGCTCACAAAGCGGAACTTTCTTCTGTCCAGAGTAACATTTTGTTTGATACTCATTATTTGTACTTTTCTGATGACGCACATACGTACCATCATAAATCAGAAACAAATTATCCTGAATATCAAACAATTTTTTTGCAATTTCTGTTGTGTGATTTTGAATAAGATTATCCCTGTTAACAGAATTTAAGCCAAAACGAAGTGACAGGACGTCTTTTCCATAAGATTGAATTATACTTTCAGAATATTCTCAAATTGACTGTTCATTATCTATGTTCAATATAGAAGCTAATATTTTATTAGAATTTCCTCTACGTATTTTAAAAAGAAACACAAGAAGAGCTTGGATCACTGAAAAAGATTGACTATTACGCAATAAAGTCATTAAGTATTTTATTTTAAGAATATTTTCCCAAGATAACCCAGTAAAAACTTTAATTTGTTTTTCTGAATGGCTAAATTCGCCGATTCTGTCAAGCAAATGTCAAACCACATTTTATGGAAAGAGTTTCCATTATTTTGGACAACTCTGATGCGCTGAAACTTGAAGTGTTAGAATACACTTTTAAATTGCCAAGATCTTCCTCATATATTCGATTTTTTAGAATATGAGTTGTACAACACCGATTTCTAGGTGGTATGAAGATTTTTTTTTTATATACGATTGGATTCGCGTTTCTTCAGGAATGAAAGTTATTTTTTTCGTAGAGAAACAAATGCAACATTATTTATGAGTAGCGACTGTCCTCTGGATAGAAATTTCGAAGTACTCAGCCTCAGAAACAGCTTCCTTCAATTTGATCTTAACTTCGAATGTTTGGTCATCGGAAGTTGCGTCAGAGGAAGGAAGATCTGTTTCAGTTTCACATTCAGAATAGTTGTCAGAATTATTTCAATAAATAGAGAGTTGCAATTTATTACACAGAATTTGACCTTGTCAAATACTTGTTCTGGGTCAACAAACGCACACTGTATTTAAGCATTTCAATGCTAATACTGTCCACACCAACAGCCTCACCGTTTTTTAAAGTTCTTAATTATATCTCTAACTTCAGTGACACATATGTTTTCAATTGGGTTTTCTAATGCATTATGTTCTATGTCACAGTTTTGTTGCCCTATATCTTCACCTACTAATAATTCTTTGCAAGAGCCTTTCAAAGCGTCTACTATTCCGTCTGTATCATATAGCATTTCACCTTTGCTATTTCTCATGCTGACAAACTCTGTACTTTTGCTTTCCATCATCTCTTTAAATAATAGTTTCATTGTTCCTTCAAAGTCGTTTTGCATTTTCTTCTCTTCTTCTGTTCTGATTTTATCTTTACTCTTCTTGACTCGTCGTTTGACTTTCCTATTTTTGTGTCTGTAATCATTTTTAAGCATATTTCTCGCCTCATCGCTAATACCTGTGATGTTCAACGTTCTCTCGTGCGCTTCTTTCTTTTGTTGTCGGGCTGCCTTAATTTCATCACTCCACCATGCATCACCAGACTTTCTTCCTACAACAGCCGTACCACATACTTCAGTCGCAGTTTTAACAATGATATCCCGTAGCATAGTTCATGCTCCCTCCATAGCTTTATTGCTTATAAGCGCTTCCCAATTTGCCCTATCTATGCGTTCCTTTAACTTATTCTGAAAATCTATCCGCACTTCCGGTTTCTGTTAATTTTCAATCTTGATTCGCATTTGTTTCGTTCGCTAGGTGTACTTTTGGATCATTTTTTTTTTAAAACCAAGTATTGGTAATAAATAGGCCCTTTTCCAAGCATAAGCTAACTAATTTTTTCCCGTTATAATATTTTCTTTAATCCCCAAAAAGTACCTATCACCCTTTTTGTATCTGTACCCTGACTTTGGACGCCGACCCATCCGATCATATCTCCTAGCAGAATGATTCTGTCACCATGATCACAAGTACTTATGGTATCATTCAAAGTGTCCCAGAAGGAGTCTTTGACTTCTCTCAGATCACTATCAACTGGGGCGGAGCACGTTATGATAAATAATCTTCTGATCCCTACCTTCATTCTAACCCACAGCAATCTGGGCCATGCATATCCTTGATTTTTGAGATACTGTTTTGCTTTTTCATTCATATTCAAACCGATCCCTTGATTACCATGTGATTCACTATCCACTTCTGACCATATTTCAAAACCGCCTTTCAACACCCCATTTTCTATGTTTCTACTTTAGCAACCCTTTGTCTTCGTCTCAGGTACACATAGAATATCTAGTTTTCATACGTGCATAGTTTCTCCTAGTTCTCTTACCTTAAGATCATTTATTCCTCTAGCATTCCAAACACCCAGTCTCCCTTTGTCGCCTGAAAATCGACCTCCACGTTTACCGTGTGTATGCATTTCCTCAATCAGAGTTTCAGTTCATTCTGAGGCTATTTTATTGTTTGTATTATTCATTGTTTAGATTGTACACCCAACTACCACCTTCATGCGCGAAATTTGTTTTGCGAGTCGAAATCATGTCCAAGTTAAGTAGTGATTCGTCGTATGGTGGAGAGTCTAGTTATAACGTAAGTCCCACCAAAACTTTTGTTACTGTGGGGGGGGGGGGCAAGGACTGGAAACCGAGAGAGTCGAAATTCGTTGGTGTTTTATGCTGAGAAGGTCACCAGCCTTCAGCAGCGTTGTATTAGATATGAGTTCATATGTTCCCTTTTGCCAATTCCGGGCCTACCTCTAGAAAAGGAACCAAAAACTTTTCTAATCTAAACACTTCGAAATTCTTCGAAGTCTCTTCAACCACAGTAATAATTTGAAAATTCGTTAAAATCATTCCAAATATATCAAAGAACTTAAAAATTCTCTCAAATTAGGAAACATCTCAATATAGTTGAAGATCTTTGAACTACCGTGGAATCTCTCATAAAGTATCATAAAATGGGGCGAAAATTTCATGGAATCCTATATTTCTTGAAATTTGAAATTCAAAAAGCCCCAAAATTTCTCAAAAATGTTTTGAAATTCTCTTAAATCATTGATTTTTAGAAAAAAAATTTTTGAAATTCCTTCGAAACTATTAAAATCAATTGAGAATTCCTTTGTATACTCCACAATAATTTCAAATCACTATAAATGAGTATCTTGAAAAACCTGGAGAAAAATTTGAAATTTTATGAAACAACTCTGTTTTCCTGAGTAAATTTGTTGAAATTGGATAAAGAATTATATATACATATATCAAGATTTTCCTCTTTGCAATATTGAAATCAAAATAATTGAATTGAAAATGATACGTTTTAGTGAAAACTATATTAAAAATTCTTGAAATGTAAATGTAATAGTCGAATTTTTTAGAAGAATTATTTAAGTAAACGAAGATAAGAGCGCAATTCAATTCAATTTCAAATTCAATTTCTGAACTTTTAACCAAAATGATCAGATAAAGGGTTTTAACGTAATTTAATTTATGGCACAGAAAGTCTTCTGACTTATCTTGCTATTTCAGAATCAGCTATTTCCTTGTCTTCAAAGCTTCTTCTTAATTTTTGAGTGGTAATTCAGAACAAAAAGGACTAAATAGTGCGTATGCGGAGAAATAATTAAAAAAAATTAATCGCGTGAAAAATAGACCGGTTTAATGGACAGTTAGTATTTTATTTTTCGAAAGTGAAAAATTCGACCGTTCTCTGGGACGTAATGAATAGGAAAAAACTGATTTTCAACCAAAAGGATCAATTTCAGACAAATAAGATGAATTCTCTGTCGGAAAAGATGAATTTTTAACAAAGTACAGGAATTTTTGAACCAAATATACACATTTTTGAAGGAATCTTCAACCAAAAAGATGAATTAGTCAAGAAGAAGACTAAAGATTTCCCCACAAAATTCGAATTTTCAATAAAATATAGGAATTTTAAGCCAAATATTTGAATTTTCAATTTAAGAAGTCAAATATTGAACCAAAGCAAATGAATGAAATGTCAACAAAATATTTTCGCTTTCAAATAAGCAGTTATATTTTCAACCAAAAGAGGAGAATTTTCAACCATGATAATGAAATTCACTTCAACTTCAGTTCTTTGGAAATTTTCTAACTCTGTCAGGTTTTACCTGGCATGCAGAAACTGTGTAGTTCAAAACAAGTATACGTTTATTTGGCTCTACAATGTTTCTGTAAAAATATACGTATTAATTATTATGTGTATATATTTGTTTAAACAATAAATGCCTTAAATTCTATTAAATTCGCTATGAATGCTCTGTTCGCGTACAAATGCTGGGAAGAGAATAAAAGAGAGAAAAGAAAAAAGAACACTTTAGTATTGTTATATGGTGGGTTTATTCATGTAAGTATGCATAAACAATTTGCAAACGATATACATACATTTTCATTCATCATCTTCCAGAAGGCGTAGTAAATTACGATTCCGAGCGCTGTCAATTCGGTGCCGCATATCGAATCCAGCGGATCTTCCATTCTCTCCTATCTCGATTTCAGCGTAAACCACAAGCTTACTATATTGTATTGCAATAAACACGTGGTCGCGGTCGCTTCTAAGTATGCTAGTGTGGTCGTAAAAGAAGAAACCACTTGTGCGTTTAAATTCCTCATTATGTAATTTTAGTTCAATTTTCCTTGGAACTTCACCCTGAGAATCTTTGCGGGTGTTGTTAAGAGGGTCAGAAAGATACAGGATGTTATCAATCGTACGGACAAAGACTGCATAACGTTCAAAGCCATTCGATGGCCTATTCTCCAACCATCCGGGAGCTTCGTTGACCATCCTCACATCAGTATTAATACTACCAGTCGAGAGTGTAAAAAAAAACCCATGCAGCATGTAAGGCATCACCTAATTTGGTAGGGAGAAAAAGGAAATTTATAGAGTTTTTATACACTAGTAGACTGAAATATTTAACAATTTTGATCATTCAAGAATTTCTCGAATTTTGTACCTCGACTTCAACTCATGATATGGCTAGGAAAGTTTTGAAAAAATTCTGGAGAAGAATGTGTCGTGCGATATCATGAAAGTTTTTCTCATACGAATAAGATGATTAATATGCTTTGAAATAATAATAAATATGAATTGTTTTGCCATGAAAGGTCATTTAAGGTTGTTCAATATATCCGTCGATACGTCTCGAAAAATTGAGCATGCACAGTAAAAACTAGGCATTAATTTCATCTGGGATCCTTTTTTTGGGCGTTCTAATATGATCTCACAGAGAGTCTATTTTAGTACCAGTTTCTGTCTTGTTTAGTTTGCTAACTTCAGATTGATAAATCCTCCGAGATAGCGAACTAAATTGCTTTAGAGGGTGCATTGTTTCAATTGTTCCAAACTTCAATCTTACAAAAAACAAAAAACAGATGAAAAGACCAGGGATCGGAACTTTTAGGTTAGATCAGTCCGGGTGCGGACTGGACACTTATAATTCTTAAGGGTGCGGTTCCAAACCTGGACCCTTTAATTTCTGTAGGGTCCTGATCCATACCCGGACCTTTCTACTTCTTAAGGGTTCGAGTCCACAACCATACCTCTTAGATTATTAAGGTTACGAGTCCAGACACGGACACCTTATGTTCTTAATAGTCTGGACCCGGATCCTTGATACGTACGGATGCGCTGTATAGTTACACTGTACCTATTGCTGCGCAGTAAAGTTAAGAGGTACTTATAGATGCACAGTAGAGTTAAATAGCAGTGCATCTGCACAGTAGAGTGTTATGGCTTATACGGATGCATAGTAGAGTTCCATACTACTTAAGGGTGCGCAGTATAGTTACACGTCACTTATGGCTACGCAGTAAAGTTAGAGGGTACTTGAATATGCGCAGTAGAGTTCCATGGAACGTGTGGATGCACAAGTGAATTACGTGGCAAGCGTAGTTGCGTAGTAGAGTTACTTGACATGCATGGCTGCGCAGTAAAAGTACATAACACTCTAACCTGCGCAGTAGACTTCCATGACTTCTGAGGATGCGCAGTAGAGACATTGAGGAATGTGCAGTAATGTTAGGGGTACTTATGCATGCACATTAGAATTACACAGCACTTACATCAGCGCAGTAGAGTTTCATGGAACTTACAGATGCACAGTATAGTTACACGTCAATTATTATGGATACGCAGTAAAGTTAGAGGGTACTTATATATGCGCAGTAGAGTTCCATGAAACTAGTGGAAGCTCAATTGAATTACGTACCAAGTTTGCCTTCGTAGTAGAGTTACGCAGCACCCATGGCTGCGCAGTAAAGTTACATACCACGTACGTATGCGCACTAAAGTAAGGTAGTACTTAGGGGTACAGAGCATCAATTTTGGGGACAAAATTAAAAAATTCCAAAATTTGACTCCAATTTTGAAACTTATCAAATTAGTAGACTTTCGTGAAATTCAGTACGTCATAACAAGGGGGTTTTTCGAGTCACACAACACAAACTTGAGGTAAAAATCTCAAAAATCTAGGCAATATGATTAAACTGGTAGATTTCCATGAAAGTCGATTACGAGGGGGCTTAGCAAGTCATAGAACACAGAATGTTAACCTAAAATTTTGAAAATGATATTAATTTGGCAGATTTTAGTGAATTCTAAAACAAAGGAGTTTTTTGAGTCTCAAAATACGAATTCTTACCCAAAAAAAAACCCACGTATTAACTTTCACAGAAATATACCAGATTAATAATATTTTCAAAATTGATGTCAGCTTTTTGAATTTTGGATCACAAATTCCTCTTTTGTGACTCAAAAAACGTTCTCTTACAGACTTTGATAAAAATTTACTAATTAAATAAAATTTTCAAAATTTGTTTCAACTTTTTCAATTCTAACCTCAAATTCGAGGGGTTCACAACTCGACCGATGGAGTGTACAATGACTTCAAGTGATTTCAGTGAATTCACGTGAATTCAAGTTACTTAAAACTCCACCTCTTACTGACTTTCATGGAAATTTACTAATGAAATAGGATTTCCAAAACTTAGGTTGCTATTTCAAATCCTTGAATTTTGAACCAACATTTTTATTATGAGACTCGAAAATCCCCTCTATTCCTATTTTCATGAAAATCTATCAATTCATTAACATTTTACCAATTTTAAGTCAAATCTTGACCCCAAATTCCTTTTCTGTGCCCCCAAAACCCCTCGTACTGTCTATCATAGAAATCAAATAATGTAATGGAATTTAAAAAATGTTAAGTTAAAATTTAAAAAACGGAAGAATTATTTCTGTTTGGGAGAAAATTTAGGCTTTTGTAAAATTTTGTTTTTTTGCTTTCATTTTTTTAGGCGAAATTCAAGAAAACGAAAGTTTCAATGTTTTTTATAAATATTGTCCTACATTGTTATGCAAAAAAAATGAAAAATTTTAAATTAAAAATTCGTAAAAATTAGAGTGGAACCGTCACACTCAGGCTGATACCATTTCCGGGACACCTTTGTTCCGATTTGACCCCCGCATGCTCCATGGATTGAAATTTTATTTTTTTATTTTACTTACTGAAGGTGATACCTGTAATAATATCGAGTTTGAAATTGGTACAAATTTTAAATTCGAGCTTCAAATTGACCGTATAAGTGGATTTATACCATTTTCGGGGCAAGTTTAATCGGATTTGACACTTTTTTGATGATGTAACATTAATTATTAACTTTTTTTACACCTCGTGAATATTGTGTGTCGAAATTAAAATTAAAAAAACAGAAAAATTATTTCTGTTTGGGAGAAAATTTAGATTTTTGTAAAAATTTGTCTTTTTCTTCCCACTTTTTTTTGGCGAAATTCGAAAAACCGAAAGTGCCAATGTTTTTTGTGAAAATTATCCTACATTGCTGTGCAAAAAAATATGAAAAATTAAAAATTTGCTTTCTAAACTTGACAGTTTAGAATTTGTTTTGTCAGATTTAGTTATTGACAGATGATTCTCATTTGTAGCCTTTTACAATCCACAAATCGACCTTATTTTATTAGATTGGCGGATCAAACTGAAGTGCAGTTGCTTTGTTGCGTAAACTGTTTTAATACCGAATTGAGTTCTAAATCCAATCCTAGTTTTTACAGTGTGTGCACGATATACAGTCTTGTTGTATTCCTAATATAATGAAAAGGTTTTCGTTATGTAAACAAAATAAACAATATATTCTGGAAAAATTGTAGATAGGTGTTTATAGATCATCAGAGGACATGAAACTCTCTTGAATAGGTCACTCGACGCGCCCCGAAGACGCGGAAAGATACACCAAATATAGTATTATTGTATTTCGAATATCAATGAATCTTCTCTCATATAAAAAGGGTGAACATTTTTTTCTAAATGCGAAAAAAACACATCTGATTGTCCGACATATCTAAAAATGATATCTGACATGAAAATCAAAATCTACAAGTAATCCAAATTTCATGACCACTGTTCTATTACTTTTCGAGATGTGGCAAGCAGAAAAAAGTTACACACACACATGCAAAAACAAGGACGAACATCCTAGGTTATGATACGAGTTGAAGACGATGTAAAAAATTCTTCAATTTTCGAAAAAAAGGTATACTGCGTAATATTATGGAAACGTTTCAGGCGGCCCTAATTGTGAAATCAATCGGCTCTCAATATAAATCATTATTCGTTATGAATATTAATTGTTATATTATATTACACTTACAATCGTTAGGCAGTAATCCCGCGAACGTGATGAACAGAACAGGTGGAATTATCTTCATTTTTTTTATTGTCACAATGACCAAGAAAGAAAAGAATGAACTGATTACTGGAAAATTTCGACGGCTATTTATACTAACTTTTACGAAATCTGAATGGCGAATTTGATTTATTCTTCTAGAAAAATGAAGTGTAAGGCGGAAAATTGTGAATCTCAGACATCGAAATGTTCTCTATTTGCTAGGTTTAATGTCCCTGACGCCTTCAGAATAATAAAAGATAACAGCATGTGTGAAAACAAGAATTAATATCAAATTTCCTCATGTTCTTCAGGTTTAGCTATTGTATACATATTAGAATTATAATTAACGAATATAAATTTATTATGATTATTACGGCCGTGACGCACTCAAGTGCAAAAATGGTTATTCTTGACAGTCCCGAAATTATTTAATTTTGAGGTTAGGCATATAGGCTATACAATATAAAAAATGTAAAACAATTATCTTTATTTATAACTTATTAAATATTAATGATTAAGACAGATAACGTCCTTTATTAAAATACATTATCGGAATTTCAATATGCATTCCATAAAATTTGTATGAAATTTCAAAAGTGTTTTCATACTGCTGTTGCACGTTAGTAACATGGAAGGAAAGATTTTGAATATGTTTAAAGGCTTTCAAATTGAAAATGACTTTCACGAAGACCCAGGGAGACCCTGCTCTCTAATTTTTCATAAACTGCGTTTCATCCTAGGGCACAAGATTTTAAAAATAAATTTGAAAATATTTGAAAAGTCATTTCAATTCCTAAGCTTAATTTTTTTATTTGAGAAAAGAACCTCTCTCTCCATGATTTAGAAAAAGGTCGTGGTTAGACCAGCTTCTTAGGACAATTTTTAATATCTGTTCATCAAATATAATTGGTAAAATGATAGAAATCTTTTTGAAGGCCTAATACCAGTATTTTTTATGTTAGATTCAACAGAGGTCTCTGTTATGGATTCGTTGATAAGTAGATAATCTACTATATCAAAATAAATGTTTATTATGCGAAATTAAATTAAAACGCGAGAAATTAAGTTCTAAAAAATGCACTGCGAACTGGATTTGAAACAGCAACCAACTCATTACATGTGAGGTGCTCCACCAATTGAGCTATCGCAGTTGACCAGTGAAAATTTCAGAACTAGTATTTCCTTAATTTCGATCGAAATTATTATTTTAAAGATGTTATTATTTTAAGGCCAGTTATTAATTCAATATTTGAAACTGAGTTTTTTTAAAACAAAGAACTGCAAAATCTCAATTGGTAGAGCACCTCACATGTAATGAGTTGGTTGCTGGTTCAAATCCAGTTCGCAGTGAATTTTTTAGAACTTAATTTATCGCGTCTCAATTTAATTTCGCATAATAAAAATTAATTTTGATATAGTAGATTATCTACTTATCAACGATTCTATAACAGAGACCTCTGTTGAATCTATCATCAAAAATACTGTTATTAGGCCTTCAAAAAGATTTCTATCATATTAAACCAGTATAAACGAAACTTTGTTTTAAAAATCTTACTTTCAAATATTGTATGATTGGTAAATATCACGATTCTCATCGCGTACAATTCGAGCGTGAGGGAATGGAAAATTTGCAGGTTTTTCATCTAACAATGTATACAGTAGGCACAGTCTAAAACTGTTTTTATATTGAGCAATTAAATCGATGTCAGTGATCTGAAATAAGGTGCTAATTATACAGATGTTACATGATTGAAAAAAACTATTTTTAAATTCTTCGTAAACATTTATGTAAAAAAGAAATTTTAAATAAAGGTGCTGAAAATATTGCTGTAGCTCCTTTTGGGACATTTTCTTCTTATAAAAAATTCTACCCACTGTGCGGACACATTCTCATAATTTTTTTTTATTTTAATTTTGTTTCTTAAAATTAGATAAAAATATGCCTCTTATTAAAAAATGGTCTAGAGAAAACTCGTAGAACTTTTTAAGGTAAATTATTTTATTTCCAAACTTTTTTTCTTGTCTTATAATTTGATATGTTATCTAATGCATTTCAATACAATTATTTTCCATAGTGTTAAATATGTACAAAAAATATTTGATAAAAGTAGAAAACCAAGTTTATTTATTGTTTAAAAAAATATATATATATATATATATATATATATATAATATAAATTCATAGATATTTTTTGAGATGAACAATTTGGGTTCTTAACATATTTCCGTATCTTGCATATGTTTAACAGAATATATAATTTCATATTATTAATAGGCCAATATATATATAACTGGCCAACGGCCATACCACGCTGCAAAACCCAGTTCTCGTCAAATCACTGAAGTTAAGCAGCGTTGGACGCGGTTAGTACTTGGATGGGTGACCAGTCAAGAATACTGAGTGCTGTTGGCACATCGTGGGTGTGGTGAGCCCAGACTTGTAGTTATTTATAACTACAAGAAAACTATCCACCTAGAAACACTACCCGAATCGGGTAGTGTCACGCCTACCCTGAGAGGGAAATGGCTTAATTGTATACATTAATAACATGCAGATGCCTCTCTCCTTCAAAATGTTTTTCAAGGTTCATATAACTAAAAAAATATCAAAGTGTTTGTGACATGATTTGCATGATTGATGATTGAATTGTAAAGCCCAATATTGACATTGTCAAGTTTGACTTTATGAGCGATTAATTGAAAAATAATAATATCAATTTATTAACCAGTCAAAGCAAAATATTTTTAAATATACAAATTAAATGTAGCCACTGTTATCAGTGGGAAAAGGTCCCGATTTAAATAATAAATTAAAGAAAATTTAAAATTGAATTTTTATCAGTTTAATTTTCTGTAGTTTATTTTTTAACAGTGGAATTTTTAACTTTTGAAAATTGAAGAAAACTCTCGGAGGTAGAGACTTTTTGGAGAGAGATGTACAAGATCTCGAAAACACTAGAGTTGAAAGAAGATACTTACAATATCATCCGCTTCAAGGAGTTTTGCGACAACCTCATAAAATCTGAGGAGGAATGTCCATCAATCACTGCCGAAGAGGTGAGAAAAGCACTTAGAGGCACGAAAAACTTTTCCGCTGCTGGACCAGATTGTATCAAGAACTTTTGGTGGAAGAAGTTTACTTTTACACACCAACATTTGGCCCGCATATTCACCGCATATTTAAAGTCAGCTGTCCTCAACAACAGGATTGTTCGACGAATTGAGCCTGTATGGTGAGAGATGTACGAACAACGTGGCTCGAAAAAAGGTGTAGCAGGCTGTCGAGAGAACCTGCTAATTGACAGGTGTGTCTGTAAAGACGCTGCAGCCCATCAGCGCGTCCTGTCAATGGCCTGTATTGACCACCGGAAAGCTTTCGATTCAACCTCTCATAGATTTATCATCTGTCTGTTGGAAAGCTTGAAGGTACATCCACACATAGTGAGATGCATAGAGTGATTGACGCCTCTTTGGAAAACTAGATTTACTATCTCATCTAGAAATTATCGTGTGACAACGAACAACGTCACCTTCCAGAGGGGCGTCTTTCAAGGTGATACCATGAGCCCTTTGCTTTTTTGCATCACACTTCTGCCTCTATCTCTCGCACTACAAAATTCTCCTGGATACCTCTGTGGCGAAACTAATCAGCGCGAGCATAAGGTCACTCATGTATTGTATATAGATTACCTGAAGATCTATGCCTCTGGTAAAAGCAAACTTCAAACTGCTATAAATATTGTCAAGAACTTTACAGGAGAGATTGAGATGGACTTTAGCTTGGACAAGTGTGCCAAAATTCATCTGAAGAAAGGAAAGATTACTGGCGTTCCTAAGGACCCTGAGCTAGTGGATATAAGTGTTATCAGACATCTTTATACTGGAGAGACCTATAAATACCTGAGCGTGCCTCAAAACCGCATTCAGGACGTACCATCAGTGAAGGAATCTCTCCGAAGCAGATACAAGCATCTTCTTCGACAGATTTGGTCTTCCAATCTGTCGGCGTTGAACAAGGTCCATGATGTCACCACACGTAAGATCATGCATATGCATAAAAGCTTGCATATCAATTCGTCAGTTCCGCGATTATATATTTCACGCCGTCAAGGCGGACGCGGACTTCTGAATCTCCAGTGTCTTCATAACCAGATTGTTCTAAGTGCAGCTTACATCGTTGCGAATGGCAGAGATCCTCTCCTAAAGATGGTCAGGAACCACGAGATGATTGGTGAAGGAGCGTTCCTTCACAAAGCCGCGGAGCAAGCGGTCGAGACTCTTGGCCTGAATTTTAACACAGAAGTGAGGAGAGTGCATTACTTCATCTAGATGCTTCACTTCTAAAAACAAAAGTGGAGAAAGCAGATGTAGAAAATTTTCTTCAGAGGGTTTTATTTTCGCATGCCAGGACGGTGTAATTTCCACCTTAGCATACCGTGAGCGCATTTTATGTCAAGAAGTTCTTACGCTGTTGGCCGCGACCCTGCCCTGCCGAACGCTCCAAGGGAGATAGAGTCGATTTTCCGAAACGAGAAGTGCCAAATTTTGTGGAACTACGATTTTCGGGCAGCAGTCTCTTTTGCGCACTCGAGGCCTGACATTGTTCTCCAAGACTTCGAGAAATTAACTATATTTGTGATCCAATTCTCGGCTCCGTCCGAATACAACATCACTGAAAAGCAGAAAGAGGAAAGGGAGAGGTATGAAGACCTTAAAAGAGAGCTACGACGACTGTACCCAAAATATTCGGTACAAGTAATTGCCCTTGTGATAGGGGCTCTCGGAGGTGCGAAACTATCACTGGTTCGTAACCTTAAAGCCATACCCGCGTGCCAAAGATATGCCAAGGCACTTGCGAGATGGATGCAGAAAGCTGTCATCCTTATGTCGCTTCGTGTCCTCAAGACACACAAGGGTTTCGCCAGCCTGTCGTTGTGATTTCGTCGTTGCCTATGACCACCCATCTCACGGTTGTGAGAC